>JAOQMS010046314.1:0-33160 GCA_027563885.1 Erythroxylum longipes | reverse complement strand
TTTAAAATATATTATATATATTTCAAATAAAATTAGATTTAATAATTAAAAATATATAAAATAAATATTTGTTTATAAACAATAATTTTTAAATTATTTATTTTCAAAAATTAAATATTTTTATTAATAATTTATTAATAAATATGATATGATATAAAATATTAAAATTAATTTTAAAAAAATGTATATTTATTTTTATTTAATATATAATTATTATTGGCAATAAAATATTTATTTTATTTTAAAAATAAAACTTACAATAAAAGTTTAACTGATAAATTAAAAACATTTGAAAAAAGAAAAGGGGGTAAGTGAGAGGCAGGAGATGGGGGAGGGAAATTTTTTAAATTTTTTTTGAATTTTTTAAATTAAAAATTTACAATTTTACAATTTAATCCCTATATTTTTCAAAATTTTCGGTACTGATTAGTATTTGACTGGTATTTATAATACTGGCCGGTACCAGCCAGTATTGACTAATACTGGTCAATACCAACCGGTATTTAAACCTAGTACTAAAACTAATATTTCGGTACCATTTTTTAACTAGTACGGTACGATATTCATATCAGTTACTATCTACTTACTCTTGCATTAAGCTCTTCATTTCCGGTTCGATTTTGTGTAAAGCGGGTTATAATATTTAATTCATATTGAGTCATACTTAAAAGTGGCACTAATGTATTTTCTTAAAATATATACTTGAAATTCTGTCCGTGTTGTTGTTGTTGCTATTATTATTATTATTATTATTATTATTATTATTATTATTACTACTACTACTACTACTACGACAATAATGATACTATTATTATTATGATTACGATGATAATGAGACAACGACCACCACAAAAGTTTTTTAAACGTTTATGTATAGCCTGTCTATCGTTTTACTTAATGCATGTTTGGATCAGCAGTAAGGTGGATGTAAGTATTTATTTATCGCAATTTTCAAACGTAGTTATATGTTTAGATTTGTGGTAAACAATTGGAAGTTGGAGAAAAGTGTGGTGCTACCGCAGAAATCAATAAACAGAAAGAGAGTTGTGAGAGGAAACTACTTCTGAGGTAGAAATTTTACTTTCCATTAATAACCTTCATTATAAGCATTATTTTCCGTTATACTCTTAATTAATATGAATAATAATATATTTTTATGGAATATTTTAATTATTAAATTTATTTTATTTATATTTTCGTATTTTGTTATTTATAATTTTAAATTTGTAAGACTAATAATATATTTTTTTAATTATTTATATAATAATTAATAGTTTATTAAATTAATGAACTTTTTAGTCATTTTATCTCTTTTCAACAACCGCAAGTACACTTACTAAATACCTATTTTCACATTTCATCAATCATCAAAATATCAATCCCAAATATATAAATAAAAATAAGAAATTATCATTTCGATAGTTTCAACAACAACCACTGCTGTCCCAATCGACAATCACTTTATATTCCGAGAAGCAGTTGCATCTTTTACACTGAAGCAGCAGAGAAAGAGATAAAATGGAGGCCATGGTTCTTTACCTTGCTTTCTCCCTTCTGGGCATCTGTCTCGTTCACAAGTTCTATCAAAGAAGAACGTCCCAAAGAAACCTTCCTCCTAGCCCACCAGCTTTACCCTTCATTGGTCATCTCCATCTCCAAAAACCGCCCATGTTCAAAACCTACCACAAACTTTCTCAAAAGTATGGCCCTATATTTTCTCTCCGATTTGGATCCAGCCTGGTGGTTGTTGTCTCCTCTGCATCCGCCATGGAGGAATGCTTCACCATAAATGATATGACTCTTGCGAACCGTCCGAAACTGCTTGCTGGCAAGCACTTCGGTTATAATTATACCTCAGTGGACCAAGCATCATATGGTGAACATTGGCGTAACCTACGTCGCATCGGTGCCACGGAGTTCTTCTCAAATAATCGAGCCAACGTGCTCATCACGGGCATAGCAAAAGACGAAGTCAAGCAACTGATAGCCAAGCTATCCCACGACTCGCTTCATGATTTTGCCAAGTTAGAGCTAAAGACACATTTTCAAGAGCTGACTTTTAATTTCATAATGAGAATGGTTACAGGCAAAGGGTACCATGCTGATGAAGATAGTGTAAAAGAGGCAAGGGAGTTCGGGAAGCTAATTAAGAATCTTTCTATTTACTACGATTCCTCGAATCCAGGGGATTTCTTTCCCTTATGGAATTGGATTGACGGTGGTCGCTTTGAGAAGTCCATGGTTCAGCTTGCTAAGAAAATCGATGCCTTCTTGCAAGGTATAGTTGACGAGCACAGAAATAAGTTACATACAGACAGCGCGAGAACTGCGGTTAACAGCTTCCTTTTGCTGCAAAAGAAGGAACCCGAGTATTTCACTGACGATGTTATCAAAGGGTATATGCTGGTGAGTGCACTTCGTTCTTTAATATTTCTTGGAAGCTGCAAGAAGAATCATAGCGTCAATTCCTTTCTCTGAATCTGAACATTTGTTATGTGTTACAGTTATTGTTTAAAATTTGTGAGGTCACAAAGTTAACAATATTCAAAGAAAATTAAAGAAGAAGATATAAGCAAAAGCTAAGAGATTTTATTATTTTTATCTATGTTTTTTTTTTGGTCAGAATT
This sequence comes from Erythroxylum longipes, assembly GCA_027563885.1. Lineage (NCBI taxonomy): Eukaryota > Viridiplantae > Streptophyta > Magnoliopsida > Malpighiales > Erythroxylaceae > Erythroxylum > Erythroxylum longipes. Next base: position 30,533 of record JAOQMS010046314.1, on the reverse strand, counting down.
CCCTTTAAAACCATTGAATCAGACTGAATTTCTAATCATTTGGATTTGTAAGCGAAATTATCTGCAATAGTTTATGTTTCTTTCTTTCTTTTGCGTTCTAATACTCTCGTTACATTGCCGGTGCGTATTGAAGATTCTTTTTATTGCGGGGACGGATACGACAACTGTAACATCAGAATGGGCGATGTCATGTCTACTTAACAATCCTGACAAATTAGAGAAAGTTAGAGAGGAATTGGACACGGAAGTTGGGCAAGAACGCTTACTAGATGACTCCGACCTCCCCAAGTTGTCCTACCTCAGAAACGTTATATTAGAAACACTCAGGATGTATCCAGCAGCTCCAATCATCGACCCTCACGTGGCATCTGAAGATTGTGTTGTCGGAGGCTACCACATACCACGTGGCACTATGGTTCTGCCAAATGCATGGTCTTTACAAAGAGATCATAAACTTTGGGACGATCCTCACACTTTCAAGCCTGAAAGATTCTACACTGACGATGGATCAGCCTACAAGCTCATGCCTTTCGGCTTAGGAAGAAGGTCGTGTCCTGGAATGAACATAGCTCACCGTGTTTTGGGACTGACATTGGGTTCGTTGATTCAATGCTTTGACTGGCAAAGGGCGTCTGAGGAGCTGCTCGACATGACCGAAGGTAGTGGCATTACCATGCGCAAGGTTGTTCCACTGGAGGCTCTGATTAAAGCTCGTCCGGTACTGAAGAAAACTATTTCCCATGGTGGCTTGGCATCTTGATAATGATCACGTGTCTGATAATTTTGTGATGTTGAAGTAGATTCCGGAATATATATTGTGCGGATACTATAATTGTGCCGCATTCCACTGTTTACAAGGGAGATTACGTTCGGAGTTTTTGGATGTAACTTTGCAACTTATATATTTAATTGAAAATAAAGTATTTATATATAGGCTATAAAGAAATTAAAATGCAAAAAATTAAGGCATTATCAGCTCACAAAATCATAACATAAAGATTACATTCAAACTAACTTATACTGTTTTGACCATAATTTAAATTAAAATAATATTATTTTATTTTATTTTGAATCAATTTCTAACATACTCCTTTAATTTAAAATCTTATACATGCAATTATTTTATTGGAGCACCTCTCTCTCTCTTTCTCTCTCTCATGTCCATTGTAGCACTTCTTCAATTATTGATGTTGATGCACTTGTTTCTTTTGGAGCACATATTCTTAACATAATATTATTTTATTTTATTTTGAATCAATTTCTAACAAGCGTTAATAAACTGGACTATCTTATTCAATATAATATCCTTTCTTACGCTGATAGCGAAGGTTGTTAAATACTAGACATTTAATGTTTTGCACATCTTTTGCTGACGGTGATGGTTATGTTAAATAGTAAATACCAGACAGTTATGTTTTGGACTGACCATGATTCATTAAATACCAGACAGTTATGTTTTGGACTGATCTTGATTCAGGCCTCGTTAAAAATGCTCCAGGACTTGTTGCCAAACTGCAAGCTCAACTAGGAGGGATTTATCAAGAAACCTACTGAGCTAGCCGATTGCGTATAGGCCGTTTTGTAATAGCAAAGTAGCGCTCTAACGGTGGTTGTTTCACAAATGTGGTTATATATATAGCTGTCTTTGTCTACAAAAGAATGAAAAGTTGCAATGAGGTGTTAGATTATTTAGCGGCTCATGTCACTTATAGATTTGAGTATAATCGAAAAGAGCCTAAGATCATGATTATTAGGTTTTAAAGAGTTGGGCTCAAATAGATCCAAGACTCTTTCCCTCTCTCTTTTAAAATCACATGCATCAAGAGACATATATATCAGTTATTCATAAGATTTTTTGAAAAACAACAATGTTTCTGAACCATTGTAGAAACGATTTACAGAAGAGAGGAAGAGAAGGAATAAATTTCATCACGAACTTCAAACATCATAGATTCAGGTTTGGTTTACAATGTTATTAATCGATACATAATTGTCTTATAATTGGTATCAGAGTCACGGTGTTGCATTGTTCGTGGTCTGCCGTCAATTACTACTCATTTTGTTTCTAGCATAGTTGTTTTCTGTATTGTAATGGAACCAACCGCAAACTTCTGATTTTGTTCTTATATTCTCATAATATTCCCATACATTTTCGAACTTGTTTTTTGGTGTTAACGATGGTTTCATCATTTGCTTGAGTTTTATTTTGTATTGTTGGATGTTTCAACCTGGAATGATGCAATCATTACTACTTGTGTTTACGGTTGTTAAAAGGAAATGAAAGGCTTGGTTCCTACTATGATTTTTCTTGAACCAATTTGAGTTTTCTATGTCTGTTGCTATAACATTTCTGTTGCTACAAAGACATGTTTTTGTTGGCTATAAGGGTTTGAGATGGCTTTTGGTATGGAGAGAACCCATGAACAAGAATGAAAAAAAAACACCCAAAAATCAATCGATGCAAGGAGGAAGATGGGCGCGTGACTTTCACGCCCCCCATCTGACGCAAAGGAGCAGTGGTTGCACGCACCAGCCACTGCCCACATGCTGGAAGACAGAGCACACGCTAGACGGGCTTCTTTGACCAAAGACTCGTATTTGGGTTGGTTTTTTGGACCTTTGGGCTATTAGAGGATTAGATTGGGTTACTAAATAATTTTGGCCTAACTTTGTAGATTTTTAATTTTGGGTTATATTATGAAAACTTGATTATCAAGTAATTATGGACTTTGACCCTAAGTAAAACAATTTTGTGATGGGTCATAATGGATTGTTTAATTCATAATTGATTTATTTTCTATGCATAATATGATTTTGAAAATCAATGCTATATTATATGCTTTATTTGGTACTTTGAATATTTTATATTATGCAATGTTTGGAATTAAATTGTCTTATAATATGTTGAATGTGCTACATGACATAATCGTAATTTAGAATAGTTTGTTAGTCGCCAAAGTGACCCAACTAATTAAATTAAAATTTGTTATGTATGATAATTGTCCAATTAAATGTTTATTGCATGGAAAGCTTGTTAGTCACCAAAGTGGCCTAGCTTGAAAAAATATTAAATATTTAATTGTGATGTTTTTATTGTTCATGTTGATATGATGCTATTAAAATGACATAAAGGTTGAACTAAACAATTGAGATTATTAATTATAACGCTAGGAGGTCATCCAAAGGTGGACCATTGCTTATAATTAATAACATTAAAGAGACTTATCGACCTACTTGGTGAATATGTTTGTATATCCAAAGATAACATGCATACTAGCTTGAGTATGATTGATTGCCTATTAAAGTGTGTATATATATGTTAGCATCATTATAGATTGCGGATATGTGTTTAAGTATCACCCAAAGGTGGACTTAAATATATATATTAAAGTTTGTTATTGCCTGAATCTATTAATTCTACTCAAAGCATTAATGTGTGGGCTATATGTTGTATTTGCAGCATCTACTAATTTGTTCGCTTTAGGAAATGACTTAATCAAGTTCAATGGTCTGAATTATACGGATTGGTCCGAAAAAATCTAGTTCCAACTAGGTGTAATGGATTTTGGGAATGGTTTAAAAGGCTGAGCTTGAATTTAATGCGAATGACAATCGCATAAAATTTGAAGCTATCAATGCCTAAGATGGATAATGCAAAGGAGTTCATGTTGAAGCTTAAGGAATACTCCCAATTTGATATAGCTAACAAGTCCATAGTAGGGACTTTAATGAGTGAGCTAACAACCAAGAAGTTTGACTGGTCACAGCCCATTCACGATCATATAACTTATATGTCAAACCTACCTACAAAGCTAAAATCCATGGGCATAGATGTTAGTGAGTCCTTTCTCGTAGTTTGGCAAGTTCCAAGTGAATTACAACACTATTAAAGAAAAATGGAACCTTCAAGAGATTAAGGTCATGTTGGTTTAGGAGGAAGGGAGATTGAAGAAAATGAAGGAGCACTTCATTCATCTCACATTTCAATCCAGGAGCTAGTAGTAGTAAGAACAAACCATGAAAGAAAGGCAAAGATAAGGACGAAGCTCTCAGCAAAGTTAATGAGGGCGAATCCATAAAGATAAGAGGTGCCACTTCTACAAGAAGCCTGGTCACTTCAAGAAGGGTTACCTTAAAAGAAAGGCTTGGTTCAAAAAGAAAGGTACATACTATGTCTCAGTATGTTTTGAATCAAATCTTATTGAAGTACCTAATAATACCTGGGGGTTAGATTCTGGTATAACTACTCATATGTCACATGTTAAACAAGGATTCCTTTTAATCCAAACCATAAATGGAACTGAAAAGTTCTTATATATGGGAAACAGAATGAAGGCACGAATAGAGAGCATTGAGACGTACAAATTGATTTTGGACACTAGGTGTTAACTGGATCTAGAAAAGTGTCTTTATATTTATGAACGTGCTAGGAATTTAGTTTCTGTTGCAAAGTTGGCTGATGTAGGATTTCAATTTAAGATTGGAAACGATTTTTTTCATTGTATAAACACAAGTACTATTATGGTTTTGGTACTTTAATTGATTGTTTATATCATTTCAATCTTGATGTTGATTTTGCTGAATCTTTGTTTCATGTTGACCATATTATAGGAAGTAAACGTAGTGTACAAAATGAATGTTCTGCTTTTTTGTGGCATAAAAGATTAGGTCATATATCCAAGGAAAGGGTACACAGGTTAGTGAAAAATAAAATCTTACCTCCATTGGATTTTGTTAACTGGGATATATGTGTAGATTGCATTAAAGGCAAGCAAACCAAACATATATCAAAACATCCAGCTACAAGAAGTAATGAATTACTTGAATTAATACACACTGACATCTGTGGTCCTTTTGACGTTCCTTATAGGGGCGACGAAAAATATTTCATTACCTTTAGTGATGAATTCTCATGATATAGTTATATTTATCTGCTGCATGAAAAATCTCAGTTTGTGGGCATCCTAGAGGTGCTCGTTAAAGAGGTAGAAAGACAGTTAGATAGAAAAGTAAAGATAATAAGGTTCGATAGAGGTGGCGAATATTATGGAAAAATTGATAAAAGTGTACAATGTCTAGGTCCATTTGCAAAGTTTCTTGCAAGTCGAGGCACATGTACGCAATACACAATGCCTGGTACACTGCAACAAAATGGTATAGTCGAAGGGCGGAATCGTACTCTTATAGATATGGTTAGGAGTATGTTAAGTTATAGTATTATACCATTATCATTATAGATGCATGCATTAAAGACTGTTGCATATCTGCTTAATAGGATTCCTAATAAAGCAGTTCCTAAGACACATTATGAACTATGGATAAGAAGGAAATCTAGTTTACGACACCTTGACATTTGGGTTGTCCGACAGAAGTAAGGTTGTATAATCCACATGAAAAGAAGCTTGATGCAAGAACTGTTAGTGGTTTTTTCATCGCCTATCTTGAAAAATCAAAGGAGTCTAGATTTTACTGTCCTAACCATAGTATGAGAATGATTGAGTCTGGTAATGCTCAGTTCATTTAAAATGGTCAAATTAGTGGGAGTGGAAAACTGCAAAAAGTGGATATTCATGATAGCCGAGTAGAAACTACTTCGAGTTGAGTAGAAACTACTACATCAAACATGATCTCATCGGTTATTATTCCTCTTGTTGCATTACAGATACACAATCTACCGGAACAACAAATTAATGTTCCAATTCCACAAATTGAACATATTAATGAAGAACCAACTAATGATGTTCAAGTTACAAATGATCAAGTGATGCCACAAGAAGTAACATCAGGAAGGTTTGTAAGGGAGAGAAGACCAGCTATTTCAAGTGACTATGAAGTTTACTCATTTGAACATGAATGTGACTTGAGCATTGATAAGGATCCAGTCTCGTTCAAACAAGCCATGGAATGTAACAATTTTGAAAAATGGTTCAATACTATGAAAGAAGAGTTGAAATCAATGGATAACAAAGAAGTCTGGGAATTAGTTAAGTTACCCGAAGGTGTAAAGCAAGTGGGTTGTAAATGGGTCTTTAAGACCAAACGTGACTCACAAGGCAACATTGTAAGGTATAAAGCTAGACTTATTGTCAAAGGTTATACTCAAAAGGATGGCATTGACTATAAAGAGACCTTATCTCCAATTTCAAAGAAGGACTCTTTAAGAATTGTTATGGCCCTGATGACTTATTATGATTTAGAGCTTCACCAATTGGACGTAAATACCACCTTTATAAATGGTGATTTGAAAGAAGAAGTGTATATGGATCAACCAGAAGGTTTTAAAACCACAGGAAAGGACAAGTTAGTGTGTAAGTCAATATATGCACTGAAACAGGCTTCCCGACAATGGTATCTTCAGTTTAATGATACCATTACGTGTTACAGTTTTGTAGAGAACACTGTTGATCGGCGTATCTATATGAAGATCAGTGGGAGCAAGTTCATTATATTAGTCCTATATGTTGACGATATCCTTCTTGATGCGAATAATATGATTTTGTTACATGATGTAAAGCATTTTCTCTCTATTAATTTCGAAATGAAAGATATGAGTGAGGCATCCTATGTGATTGGAATAGAACTATTCTGTGATAGATTACAAGGATTATTAGGATTATCTCAGAAAGAATATATCGAGAAAATATTATAAAGATTTAAAATGGAAAAGTGCTCCGCAGGGATAGTTTCAATTCAGAAAAGGGACAAATTTAGTCAAATGCAATGTCCACAAAATGATTTGGAACGCAAGGAAATGAAGTCTATTCCTTATGCTTCAGTAGTTCGGAGCTTAATGTATGCTCAAACAAGCACTCGGCTTGATATCAGTTTTGCTATTGGAATGCTGGGCCGATATTAAAGCAATAATGGAATGGACCACTGAAAAGCTGCAAAGAAAGTCCTTAGATATTTACAAGGCACAAAGGACCATATGATCACATATAGAAAATCAACCTATCTCGAAGTGATGGGTTACTCAGATTCAGATTATGCCGGTTGTGTAGACTCACGGAAATCTACATTCGATTATATGTTCTTATTAGCTAGAGGAGCAAGTTCGTGGAAAAGTGGAAAGCAGTCCGTCATTGCTACTTCCACTATGAAGGCTGAATTTGTGGCGTGCCTTGAGGCCACGGGTCATGGATTATGGTTGCAAAACTTTATCATAGGTCTTGGCATTGTCGACAGTATTGCTAGACCGTTAAGAATTGATTGTGATAATTCTACAACCGTTTTCTTCTCTAAGAATGACAAGTACTCAAAGAGTACGAAACATATGGATTTGAAGTACTTGTCTGTGAAAGAAGAAGGGCAAAAACATAAAGTATCAATTAAGCATATTGGTACAAATCTAACGATAACAGATCCGTTAACTAAAGGCTTACCACCTAAAACATTTGTTGGCCATGTTGAACGAATAGGTGTTATAGATTAGTCCTTGTTAGCATAGCGTTCTGACATGTATACATACGTATAATTATCTTGCTTGAATTGTCATGACACTTGTGAATTCAATTACAGTCACTTTTTTTGCTCACTTACTTGTTATCCATATTATGTTGTATACAATAATTGTTTCTGTAAGATAACAATTACAGAATTACCCAGTTAAGGTTGTATGAGTTAAGTTGATCATATGATAATATGGAAGGAATCTTGTTGTATAACTTGTAACTGCCATGATCCCATCATCTTAATTTACTTCAGGATGACTTGATCGATTCAATTTATTGTATGCACTTAAAGTTTTATTATTGAATCATTAAGTCTTAACATGGGCCAAGTGGGAGATTGTTAGATTATTTAGTGGCCCATGTCACTTGTAGATTTGAGTCAAATGAAAAAGAACCTAAGATCATGGTTATTGTGTCTTAAAGAGTTGAGCTCAAATAAGTCCAAGACCCTTTTTCTCTCTCCTTTAAAATCACATGCATCAATAGATATATATAATAGTTGTTCATATGTTTTTTTTAAAAACAACAACGTTTCTAAACCATTGCAGAAACGATTTACAAAAGAGAGAGAGGGAATAAATTTTATCAAGAACTTCAAACATCATAAATTCAGGTTTGGTTTACAATGTTATTAATCGATCCATAATTGTCTTATATGAGGGATAACAAGAAATTATTCCCCTCTTTCTTGAAGTAATCGTCCTTGCAGACTACTAGTTAATCGAATTTTTATCATGGAAGAATTTGTCAATGTCATTGTTTGTCTTTCTAAAAGTGAGGCTAGAGAATGATTCATATTTGTTTGGAGCACGCTCACATCTCTCTTCAAGCTCCTTATAAAATGATGATGTAGTGTGAGGGATGTTGTGTTCTCATTTTATTACACATGTAATTATAATAGATTCAAAAGTATGTATTTAACAATGATAGTAAAATTGGACTAGACCAATCAGTTCGACTGGAATAAATAAGAATTGGTTTAATTTTCAGTCAAGTTTATTTTTATAATATGTAGGAGTAAAAACCGGTTAACTAATAAAGTAACGTTAATAATTTGTCGGACTAAAAAAGAACGTGGGACCTAACATCAAAGCCCCGCCTGTTTGTCAATATTTAATTGTGAGAGAATCTATAGGAAGTTGAGATTTTTAATACTTTATAAAGATTTGAACTTTTAATAGATTTTTTAAATTCTTCTATATAATTCAACTAATAAATTACATTTTTAAAATTTATATTATTTATTTATTTATTAGATTTTATTTAAAAATTTATTTTAAATTATAATTGTTAAAAATAAATTACTATTTTTGTTCTTAAAAATGTTAAAATTATTTATTTTCACTAATAAATTATGTTTGTCAAAATTTACGTCCTTTATTTATCTCCTTATATTTTAATTGAAAATTTTAAATTATTATTGTTAAAAACTAATTATTATTTTTATCATAAATTTGTTTAATAAATTGAATTATTGATTAGTATATATAACTAATTTTGCTTAAGATAATTTAGCAATGTGTTAAAAATAATATTTAAATTATATAGAAGTATGTTTAAAGGACATTAAAAAAGAAGTTAGAATAAAGTTATAGTCCTTTCTATTGTTTTTTCAAACATACTTCAACTTTTATGAGTCTTTAAATAAATAATAATATAGAAATACAATTTTTATTATTATGTTAAAATTTATGTTCAATTGTAATTTAAATTATTAGATTTATTATATATTAATAGGCATTATTAGTATTTATTTTATTTTATACTATATTTTTACTTATTCTTGTAATTTTTACTTCTTATTTATTATATATCAGTTTTATAACGGTTTAATACTAATTGAATCTTTACACCTTCAATCTTTTCTTTCACCGGTTCGACGTCTAGTCCAGTTTTTAAAACATTGGTATTTAAAATTTGATCATCGAGTGATGTATTTTCTCTTAATTTTATATTTTCATTAAATTAATTTTTTAATATTATTTTATTGAAACTACATATTATTGATACTCTCTTTAGTCTTGTCAAATCCTTGCATTTATTCTTAAACTTATTAACTTGGTTAAATTAATAATTGAGTGCAGGCTTTCAAAATATTTAAATTGACATAATAGTATTAAGGTTTGATGTAAAATCATAATATGATTAGTTTGATGTGTAGACTTACAATATTATACGGATTAGAACTCTATTTTATTATAGTGCACTTCGGTTTTTAATTTCATTTTATAATGCAAAATTTATTTTAAAAATCAATCACATCTTATAGTTTCTAATATTAAAAGTTATGAACTTGAATTTTTGAATTTGAAATTTTCGGAAGTTCTTTAAAAACTCATTTAATAATTTTTTTATTTTTTAGAATTCATTGTTGAATGGTTAAATCTGAGTATGACATGTTCTTAAAAATTTATTCATCACATAACCAAGAAAATAATATAAGCTAGCCATAATTGGAGGGTTTAGGAGTACTTCAATCCTTATTTATTTATGAAGAAGGAACGAAAAAGTATGACAATCAAGTTTGCGACCTAAATTTAACCAATCAACTTAAAATTTAATTATGCTCAACTCATTTTTAACCTTGATTTCAAATATTATCAAGTTATATATTGGAAAATTGACTCTCTCCCCTCTTTTTTATCTTCATGATTGTTGGTTTATATCATGTAGTCAATCAATTGGTTATAAATTTAGTAATATAAATTTTAAAAGTATTCTTTATTTTATACATATTCATATGTATATGATAAAATTAATGAGATACATGCACATTGTAAACGAAATTATAAAAAATTATAATAAAATCATAATTATTAAAATTTAATTGCATTTATGTATTACCCTTAAATTGTTTATATTCATTATTCTATTGAGCATGGATAGTAATGACGTGTCAAAGACTATCACATGTTATATTTCTTCCTTAAGAAATAAACTAAAATATAGAGATACTTAAACAAAAATATAGATACTTATTGGAGAACAATTTCACTAAATTGACCTTATATGAGAATTCTATTTGGAACATTACTTGTATATTTATGAAAATTCTTATTATGATGATTGCATAAATGATCATTGGACTCGAGATCTCTAAAGTTTCTCATATAGGCATTGTTATGTTTTAATTCTACTTATGAAGCATTCTAGCCAGGGTAGTTTAATTGGTAGTCGGTGAATATAACATGAACTATACAGAAGTAATTAAGTAATCAATATATAATTCATCATCTTAAAGTGATTAGAGAGAATGTTCTACTGCTCTCAATTAAAATTAATTCAAAAAATCATTGACCAAGGTAGAATGACTTTGGTAACAAATTTTAAATGTCATTAATAAAATCAATTACTAATAGTGGAGAACTACTATGATTAGATTCAATTAGAATAGATATTAACTTTATTCTCTGTCTAATAAGAACAATGTAGGGTGAAATGATTAAATTATATAAAAAAATCATACACAAAAATAATAGTCAAAATCACTTTGACATTTTTAAATACTTGGATAATCATAATGTATTATTAGACACCAATCTTGATCTATAGATGTAAATTATTTAATTAGAATTAAATATGAACTAAATGAATTTAATTTATCTAATCTTAAATATGATTTAGGTTAACAATTTATATCCATTACCATCATATTTAAGATCCAAATGGGTCACACACAAAGATAGAGTTGAAGAGAGAAAAAGGTATTTTAATCATGTTGGACTTGAATGTAAAGTTCGAAAAATTTTAGGATTAAATATAAGATATTTAACAAATAAGGACATTGAGAGATATTAGATTTTATTTGGACCCAATTATATTTAATTGGAATTATTGCAATTATAATAAAATTTTAATTGAAATAAAAAATTTATTTCAATTAAATTATTGAAAGGTGTAGGCTGTATTATAAATAGGCTTACGCTTTTAAGAAGCTAGTGCTTTTTACCTAATCCTCTTTATATCACTTGTAGAGTTATCTCAATATGTTCTATAAATACCATTAAAGGTCGGATACATAATGGTTTTGATAAACCAATTTCAAAAATTATTTGAAGGAAACAATAAGAAAACGATCAAGTTTTACAATAAAATACATATTTTGATTTGTGTTTTATTATGTTTTATGCATTAATTGTATTATAGAATTTAAGTGATTTTTGCCTTCGAAAATTAAACAAAAATGTTTTATTTATTTCCTTGCGTGTAGGATTGGATCTGTCCTAATTTGTCAAGAGTGATATTAGTCATCTTTAATTCTATAACTTGATTAAAGTTGTTTGATTACTAATGGTCAAAATTTTGAAATTGAAATCACAAACACTAAACTTCTAAAGTCAAATTAGATTTGATTATATCTTTAGAATACATACTACAAAACTCTACAATCAAATAAGATTTCATTAAAATATAAAAAGTTCATATTAACGTCCTTTAATCACAAACTCTAAAAATCATATTTAAATATATTATTCTTGAAATCTAAAAAGCTTAGAATAATTGGGCCGTAATAAGTTCTATATATCAAAGAAGTCGCATCTGAGAAGACCAGAAATTAAAAGTTTACAAAACCCTCAAAGGCAGAGAAGGCATATTAGTGAGTTTTGGGTTTGCAAAATTGGTGTTAGTATGGACTGCCAAGTTAAGAGGAGAAATACGTTGCTGGCGAGTTGCCTTTGGAGTTTGCATGTGGTTGATCTATGTTGTGGGGTCACAGGAGATTGGTGATGACTCTAGGTGGTGGCAAATTTCTCCACTGTTTGTGAAGAAATTAATAATGGAGAGATCACGAGACGCATTTGGTAGTGGTTAAGAGCCACAAAAACTTCTGGGCTGTGCTGGTGCGATTGTTGATTAGCGGCTGACCGACAAGTTGAACCATGGTTATTTATGGTTGCCATTGGCATTTACCATGCACCCTTAAAGCAATGACGATGATGGTTATCTGTCGGAGTCGGAGAATAACGATAGGTGGTGAATAGAGGAGAGGCGACGTTAGAGGAAGGAGTCGTAACAATGATCCGTCCGGAAGTAAGGTGAAGCAGCTACTCGTATGAAGCGTCTGAAATTGGTCACACAGGCGACAACGAGTTATTAATGCTGAAAATCCAAAAGGATGTGGTTTTGCAAAATCTAGCTATGCTGTAGATGCTTGTAACTGTATTTGATGGTTGCTTAATATAAAGTAACTGTGTTAGCCATTGTTAATTTTTCAACAAAAACAAAAATAGAAAAATTAAACATGAAACAAAAGAATCAACACTTGAAATTTGGTAACGCAATTTGGCACACTTTGTTTATGTTTGCGGGTCTCTCACTTAGTTTAAACAACTTTCACTTATGCTACAACAATATTGTCACTCAAGGCATTACAGAACTAACTCACCTAACCCTTGGTACTATCTCTTGTCCTTACAACACGGGAAAGTAAATCATTTTCAATAATACGACTACCTCGTGCTAACCTCAGCAAAAGATTTTCACAACAATATTTGACAATAAAGATAAGAATTAAACAACTCAAGTGATTTAAACAATAAGGGCATTAACTGATAAAGCAAACACAAGCAAGACGAGGTGAATTGTGTGTGACTTAAAAATTTTGTAATTTACTATCAACTCGTCTAAACAATAATAACCTGCTAAATTTCAATAGAAAGACCTGTAAATAAAAGAACTTTTTAAAGCTTAAAAACAAAATGAGCCTGTTAACGTTAATGAAAGAAGCATGTAAAAGTTTAAAACAAAACAGGAACCTCTTGCAATATTAAAATAGAAGGGATCTATTTTAAAAGTGAAGGAGCCTCATGCAAATTAAACATAAGCACTATAATTTAGAAATTTAAAAGTTAGGAAGAGAGTAAGAATGACACAGTCAATTTATACTAGTTCGGCTTATAAAAAAGCATATGTCCATTTTCCAAGTATCCAACTTGAGAATTTCACTATACAACTCCAAGTAGTAGATTTTGACGAGCCTCTCCAAGCTCACAAGTACATATTTTTAAAGATTCTTCAACCTTCCACACTCGTAGTGTTTAACAAGACTCTATAAGCTCTCAATAAAAAATGTATATAGGTTTACTCAATGTAAGCTTCAAGGAATAACAATCTCTGTCAATAGAGTGTTTTCACTTTCTAAAGCATAAGGAGTTTGATAAATATATGACTTTAGAGAATATTGATGATGCTGAAGTATTTCAAAACTCTGCCACGCTCGCAAATATAGTGGCTCTTCCTTAAATAGACATTTTCTTCAACTAGTCATTACTCCACTTATATTCTAAGTTGACTTTGAGTCTAAAGAATCTTCGATATCATCTTTCCTGGAATCTCTCAGTATCCAGATGTTAAGAGAAATTTTTGACACTTTCTTGGAGTTGATTGTCGAAATATGTGATTTGAAAGATCCTTTCGAATATTATGGAATCATTTCTAAAAGAGGTAAGTTCATTAAGAAGGTTTTTGCAACAACGAAAACATTTATCCTATAATTTTATATCCTTTTAAGAATTATATCATTACTTATAAAAAGAAATAAATCAAATTTGAATTTTGAAATATTATATAGTTATCATCAAAATCATTAATAATAAACCTTGAACTAATAATCTCCCCCTTTTTTATGATGACAACTAATAAACAGAAATGTTTAAAAATTCAAATGACTGAGAGGTGTTTCAAAAAATACCTGTAATTTTTAAGTCCTTATTAATAACCGTTATTTAGAGTTTCAACAACAAAGGTTTCCACTCATAAACCAAGTATTTCAGTGAAGTCCTAAGTATACTCTCCTCTCCCCCTTTGTCATTATCAAAAAGAAATAAATGATCATGAAGCTAGAAAAAAATGCACAAATACGTAAGAGGAAAAATATACATTGACAAAAAATTATCAATGTATCAAAAAATAACCAGAGTATGTTAATCAAGTAAAATATTCCTTAAGAGAATCCGGAATAGTGTGAAGGAGTTACATGTGATTGAATTGGTCTTGCATCTTTGTTATCTGTTCATGAATTTAATCTTAATTGCATAGCTTGTCCCTCAGTTGTTGAAGGATCAGACCATTTGTATTCTGAAGTGTGACAGGGGTTGATTTTGCATAGCTTGTCCCTCAGTTGTTGAAGGATCAGATCATTTGTATTCTGAAGTGTGACAGGGGTTGATTTCTGTGGAGCAAGACCCAAGACATTTGCTACTCTTTCTGTTTTCTTCACTACCTATACATTGTCTTTCAGCTTATATCCGAATTGGTAGGGAATAGATGAATGAAACTTGGCGGTTCGTCCCAGTTTAAATTGTCAAAATACACTCTATAATAGGAAAAAATCTTGGTGAATAGCATCCCATACGGTAGACCACCAGTGGTATTCTTACGACTTCCCTTATCCACTATAAATCATAGGATCATTGCTAGGAGGTTCATCTTATTTCCCTTTAGTAGATTATACACAACATATGTGTCCAAGAGACTGCATCTTTCCAATTAATTACTCTTTGGAAAAATTGAGGTAGCTGATATAGACGCAAGGAATTGTGGTAGTAAATCCAATTGTCTACATCAAGGTCTCCCTTCATGAGTATTCTCGGTATGCATACAAATAAAATTTACAACTTCTCCCAGATCAAGATCAGTAATGTCCCACTTATGACAAGGAAGGTCAGTTCTGCCTATGGGAATTATATTCAGTATATTTCCCAAGATTTCCTCAGTAACCAAAATCTCACACTCACGAACCAATAGATGATTGCCAAATTTCCATCAATTTCATCTTTTCTCATATATGTATAAAATGATCTAACTAAATCATCACACATTGTCTCATTCAAATTTAAAAATTTTCCTAACTAACAACAAGAAAGTAAGAAGAGATGGGAATACCAATGTCATCAAATAGGAGAGAAGGCAAAATGCATCCAACAACCATCTTTCACTTCTTATATCACATTTTGTATCGTATTTTAGCTTCCATTAACTGAAACAAGTTGACTGGTGCTGAAGACTCTCCTTTCTTGTGTTTCTTTAATTTTGACCTCATAGCCTATGAAATTTCTTCAAACAACGTTTCTTCATAAGATAGTTTAGTCTGAATAATAGGGCCTTCAATATTCTCTTCAACTATAGGCACTTTGCCTTTTCTTATTTCTTCCCTTTTTCTCTTTTGAGATTCTTTTTCTTCTCTCAGTTCAGTGTCAGGTCTTTTTCTTTTTCAACAATTTTTTTAGCCTACTTTGCAGTACTTCCTCTGGTTCATGGACGTCTTATTAGATTAACAGAATCTTCATTTGAATCATTGTCATTAACAATCTAGTACACTTTAGGCAATGTTTTCCCCATGGAACTAGGTTGAGGAGTAGTCGATGGTGTGGTGCGAAAGTTTTGAAAGATAGAGTAGAAGGAGTTGGTAGAGTGAGAGTAGGCAGTGAAAGTGAAGGAGAATGGAATCTTACTTTTCTTGATAGGCCCCTCTCACTATAAGATTTTTCTTCTTCTTCTTTCTTCTTCTTCTTCTTTTTCTTATTCTGCTTCTTTTTTTTCCTAATGAGATGGTGTTTGAGTCATTAGCACCTTCTTCACCAGAGTGAAAGATATATTGCTGCTTGATTGTTGATTCATTTTTTCAGAAGATGAATTAGAATCTGATTCTTCAGGAAGAGGCAACATTGCCAAAATCCTTTTCTTTCTCTCGTATGGAGTCTTTTGAGTGGATGCTTCTGAAACTTGGGGCTTTTTTTTATAGAGGTGACATAAATAGATTCAGAAGGGGTGTTAAGTGATCCTACTATTGGTGATAGAAAAGACGATTTAGAAACGAGAGTTTCAGACTCATGTTCATGTCGGAGAGTTTTGCCATGGTTGGTAGTGGGATTTAAGGTTTTCTTTTGTCCCTTGGACTTTTTTCATGTCATTTCAAGTAAGTTAGTGAGATTTAGGAGATTTGACTAGAAACAAAGAGTCAGGGGGTAGAGAGGAAAAAACAACATTTATGAGAAAGACGAAGATAAGTAAAAGGAAGAAATCTTGTCAAGATATACTAAACGGTTCTTGAAATGGTTCGTGTGAAGATGAACAATCCTACACATTATTAGAAGAGGTGTGATCATCTGTGTACTTCTGTTAGTCAAGTACAAAAAACCGTCAGAGTGATGTGCATGTATTTTACAAAAACTAAAATGGCACTATTTAATAATAGCCTTTTTAAGACCCGTGTATTCTACCCTATTAAACTAAGAGGAGCCTGCTAAATTAAGATGAGCTTACCAAAAAACAGATTAGTAGAAGCCTGCTAATATTTGCAAAGAGAAGTAGCATAAAATCTTCATATAGAGTTAATATCAGATAATCTGCACATACCAAGCTCTTTTTTTAACAAAAAGAATGTATCTTCAGAAAGTGGCTTAGTACATATATCAGCTACTTGATTTTCAGTTTTAATATGCAAGAGATCAATGATTCCTTCTAAAACGCGATCTTTAAGAAAATGATGTTTGATTTCTATATGCTTAGTCTTAGAATGATGTACATGATTTTTTAGAAAAATTTATTGCACTTGTATTGTCACATAGTATAGGAATATGATCAAAGTTTAGAGAAAAATCTTGGAGTTGATGTTTCATCCATAAGATTTGAGCACAATAGTTGGTAGCTGCTATATATTCCGCTTCAGTTGTCGAAAGCGCTGTACAATTTTGTTTCTTGCAAGACCAAGAAACTTGACCTCTTCCAATAAATTGACAATGACCACTTGTGCTTTTCCTATCAACTTTATCACCGGTATAATCTACATCACAATAGCCAACTATGTTAAATGAATTAGTTTTTGGATATCATAATCCAAAATCCACAGTTCCAAGAAGATAGCAAAACATCTTCGTGACTACTTGAAGGTGGCTTTCTATTGAATTTGATTGAAAGCATTTATAAATACACACACTAAGCTTAATATCTGGTCTTGAGCTTGTAAGATATAGTAGTGATCCAATCATTCCTCTAGACTGTGTCTCATCCGTAGCCTTGCCTTCTTCATCCTTATCAAGTTTAGTTCTAGTATGCATAGGAGTACCCATCGGTTTGACGTTCTTAAAATGATATTTCTTAATGAGTTCCTTTGTGTATTTGTCTTGACTAGTAAAGATTCTTTTTTCTGTTTGCCTAATTTACAACCCAAGGAAAATAGATAGTTCTCCCATCATACTCATTTCAAACTCCCCATATACTAAGGTTGAGAATTTTTCATAGAAGGATGGATTAGTAACACCAAATATTATGTCATCAAAATATATTTGCACTATCAGTAAATCATTTTCCTTTTTCTTAATAAATAAAGTTTTATCTACCTTTCCTTTTTTAAAGTTATTCTGAAGCAGAAAGTTACTTAACCTCTCATACCATGCTCGAGGAGCCTACTTTAGACCATACAAAGCTTTAGTTAACTTCATCACATAATCAGGATAGTTTTCATCTTCAAAACCTAGAGGTTGCTTAACAAACACTTCTTCCTTAATATATCCATTCAAGAAGGCACTTTTGACATCCATTTGGAATAATTTAAAATTTCTCTAGCATGCAAAAGCATATAAAATTCTAATCGATTTTAATCTAGCAACAAATGCATAAGTCTCATCAAAATCAATACCTTCCTGTTAATTATAACCTTGAGCTACAAGTCTAATGTTGTTTCTTACTAACTTACCATTTTCTTCAAGTTTGTTTCGAAATACCCATCAAGTTCCAATGACTGATTTGTTTTATGGACAAGGTACTAGTTCCAAACTTTATTCTTGTCAAACTGATTTAGTTCGTCTTTCATAGTTGAAACTCAATTTTCATTAGTAAGAGCCTCTTTAACTGTATTTGGTTCTAATTGTGAAATGAGGGCAACATAATAATTATTAAAAGATGATCTGGTTCTTAGACTTTCAGAAGGGTCTCCCAAAATATACTGAAGTGTATCAAGACCTCTCTATTCTCTTAGTGTTCTTCGTTGTATAGGCTCTTGCTAAGATTGATAAGTCAAATTATTTATATATGATTTGGGATGAATTGGAACTAATTTGACTTATCTTCATGTGAATTGTGCACTTTATTTGGTTAATTCTCACACATTTCAACTTTATTGCTTAATAGGTACAATTCGATAGATTTTGGGGCAAAAGACATAACTTTGGATATGGATGTCAGATTAAGGCCGTTTAAGTAGGCTTTTGAAGAGGACTCCGAGCTCTACAACTTTTGTGAAGACGCAGAGGAGAGATTTGGCCTTCTAAAGGGTCAAAAGTGCACATTCTGAAGATGCTCAGTGTATCTGCCTAGAAGACATCATGTCCCTCCAAACAAACATGAGCGGATAAGGAAGGCTGAAAGACCACTGAATGTCTGCTTAACAGACATAAAGTCTACTTAATAGACATTCATTATCCAAAATTGCTCCAGAGACCTGATAAAGTCCGCCTAACAGACTTTGACGGCACAAATGCGTTCTTTATTCCCCTGTTTAGTAAAAACTAGGTTTCTTTGAACCCAAGACACTATATATACTCATTTTGAAGACCTAAATAGGAGTTTTGGCACTGAAAACGAGGCAGTAAGATAGGAGGCACCCAAAATAGGAAAAAGAGGAGGAAGAAGGAGGATTAAAGCAAGCTTGTTTTGTGTTCTTTTAACTTTCTCTCTCAACCCTTTCTTGGATGTTGCTTATCTTTATTTGTTCAGATTCTTTTATCATGTTCTAGAACTAAACCTCATTTAGGGTTAGGGATGTAGCCTATTTTAGGTATTGATTGATGTTTTATGGATTGATTGATGCTGAATGAAAGTTCTTGGGTTATATTTATCTTTGTTGAGCTTTATTGTTGTTTCTATGCTTGATCACCATAGATGCAATCTTAGGAATCATATGATGGACTGAGAGGTGAAGTATGATTTGTGCATTAGGAAGATAAACACATTTGATTTAGAGATAAAGATATCCTAAACTAGTGTGATAACTTAGGGTTGCTTGGTCTTAATGAATTTGACTAGTTAGATTTCACATTGAGAGATGGTAATCAACTAGTTGGGTATTCTTGTATGTCTTGAGAGAGAATATAAGTGAATTTGTGCAATTGTTATTATAACTTGTCATTCAATCAATTCCATAATTTATCGATCAATATCTTAAATTGGTGAATCCTGATGCTGTAAGTCTAAACCATCAAATTTTCTTTGTTTGTTTATTTACATTCTTCACAATTTCTTGTTTGCTCTAATCCAATCATCTTTTAAATTTCTTGTCATTTTGGTTCGAGTAATTAGGATTAATTTAGTAATGAGTATTTTAGTCTTCGTGGGATACGACCCTGGAATTCTTGATTTGTAGGTACTAGAAACGATTTTGTGCGCTTGCAGATTTTGTCAACCAAGTTTTTGGCACCGTTGTCGAGGACTAATTTATATTTGCTACTATTATTCTAGTTATTTTTTATTACCTTAAGTTTTCATCCATTAATCGCTCTTAAACTCTTTTCTCTTGGTTCTATTTTAGGAGCTGCATGCACTTAAGGTGCTCAAGAAATCTGAACGACGATCAGTTAATTGAATTGAACCCTGAAATTGAACGCATTTGTAGAAGGAACAGCGCCTAAAGAAGAAAAGAGATGGCAAATACTAATCAAAATCTAATTTTGGATGAGGAGTAAGAGATGGGGAACGAACAATTCAATAGAGGAAACTAGGCTGAACTGGTGGTTGTTAATCCCGTGGTGAGAAGAATTAGAGATTATCAGATGTCATTTATTGCTGGCATTCTTGCATTCGATTGACTACGGCAATAAGGAATTAAGAGCTGAAACAGATTCATCTGTCGATGTTGCCATAATTTAATGGAATGCTGAATGAAGATGCCCTAGCTTTTATGAGAGACTCTTATGCTACAGTTTAGACTCTTCCACTGTATGGACTATCTGAAGATGAGTTAAGGCTAAGGTGTTTTCCTTATTGCATGAAGGGATTAGCAAGAAATTGGTTGTTGATCTTGGAGGTAGACTCTATTGATACTTGGGATAAAGTGATGGAGATTTTCATGATGAAGTGGTACCCAACCCATAAAACTCTTGAACTAAGGAAGATGACACATTGGTTCTCGTAGAAGGAAGGAGAAAAATTTCATGAAGCATGGGAGCGATTTAATGATCTCCTCAACCAGTGTCTCACCATAGATTTGACACTTACTCCTTGACTCAGTTCTTCTACTATGGTCTCACCGATCATAATCAAACTTTGGTGGATTTAAATGCTGGTGGGAATATTAGTGACTTGAGTTCCCAAGAGTTGTGGAATATCTTCAAGAAAGTTGCGGAGAATTCACATTGTAAGGTGCCTAGAAGCAAGGCTTATACTCTTAACGAAGTGGGATCGAGATCTTACATGGCTTATCAAGTTGTTGAGATAAATAAGAAGTTGAATATGTTGATGAATGACAACAAGTCCAGTAGGGATCCTTGCACTTTTTGTGGTAGATTTGGGTACACAGCAGCTGGTTGTATGAACATTGAAGCAATAATACTGGAGGAAGAGGTGAACTATGTTGGTAGACAAGGCCAGAGATTTGATCCTTTTGAACACCTATAATGAAGGTTGGAAGTTTCATCCTAACTTTT
This sequence comes from Erythroxylum longipes, assembly GCA_027563885.1. Lineage (NCBI taxonomy): Eukaryota > Viridiplantae > Streptophyta > Magnoliopsida > Malpighiales > Erythroxylaceae > Erythroxylum > Erythroxylum longipes. Next base: position 9,442 of record JAOQMS010046314.1, on the reverse strand, counting down.
CATGGAAGAATCAAGGGGCTGTGAAACTAATGGGACCAACTGGGTTCCAAGCGCAATAAAAACAACATTATTCAGCTCCGTCATCTTCTTCCCAACAACAATTCCCTCCCCATTTGGAGAAAAAAATGGATAGGCTTGAAGATATGTTTGCTCAACTTATGAGTAAGATGGATCAAAGTGCTCAAGCTAGCTCTCAAGCAATGAACAGAATGGAGCATAATATTCAGTCTAACCAAGCTGCCATCAGAAATTTGGAGGTGCAAATCAGTCAAGTGGTGAAAGAGGTAAGTGAAAGAGGTAAGGGAAAGCTACCTAGCAATACTCAAGTGAATCTAAGACAAGATTGTATGGCAATTCGTTTGAGGAGTGGCAAGGTGGTAGAAGGTGTGGTTCCTAAGGAGAAGGAAGCTAAGATAAATGAAACAGAGAATGATGAAATTGTGAATTTGGATGAAGAAGAAGGGTCTAAGGAAGCCGAACCAAAGAAAGAGTCCTCACTAAGTTCAGAATTTTCCTTTGTGCCGCCCATACCATACCCCCAAAGGGTAAGGAAGAAGCATGATGATTCCAAATTTCAGAAATTCCTTGACCTTTTCAAGAAGATCCATATCAATATCTCTTTCGCCGAAGCACTTGCTGAGATGCCTGCTTACACTGAGTTCTTAAAGGAAATCATCTTTAACAAAAAGAAGCTGGATAATTTTGTAACGGTAGCCTTAACTGAGGAGTGTAGTTTTATTTTACAAAATAAACTACCCCCTAAGTTAAAGGATCCAGGGAGTTTCACTATTCCTTGTCACTTTGGTGCTTCTAATGTTTTTCAATGATTGTGTGACTTAGATGCAAGTATTAATCTCATTCCTTTGTCTCTTTATAACAAGCTTGGAATTGGTGAATTCAAACCAACTACAATCTCATAACAACTTGCCAATAAATCAATTCGATATCGTATTGGTCTAGTTGAGGACTTATTAGTGAAAGTTGGTAAGCGTATAATTCCTACTGACTTTGTTGTGCTTGAGATGGATTTTGATATGTAGGTTCCTATAATCTTAGGAAGACCATTTTTAGCCACTAGTGGAGCATTAATTGACGTCCCAAATGGTAAGTTGACCTTGAGATTCGGTGGTGAGAAAGAGGTGTTTAACATTTTCAAGATTTTAAAGGGACCCTCTTTCAATGAAGTCACCTATAGAATAGATGTGATTGATTCTCTTACATTTAAAGCTATTCCTAAATTAATATATGATGATGCTTTAGAGACATGCCTAGTTTTAGTAATAGATGAGAATGAATTGGATGATGAGTCAATAGAATATGCTTATAGATTGCAAGGTAATGGTTTTATGTATAGACCTCCAATTAAATAATTGGGCCCTCCTAACCCTAAATTGTTACCTTCCATATTGAGTCCACTAAAACCTGAATTGAAACACCTTCCAATTCATTTGAGGTATGCATTCTTGGGAGAATCAAATACTTATCCGATTATTATTTCTTCTTCTTTGAAATCCTCTCAAGAAGAGAAGTTATTAAGGGTGTGACGTGAGCATAAAGAGGCTATTGCATGGAGTATTACTGACATAAAGGGAATTAGCCCTTCTATTTATGTTCACAAGATTTTAATGGAGGAAAACCACAAACCTAGTGTGGAAAATCAGAGGCGGCTCAATCCCAACATGAAGGAAGTTGTGCAATCTGAGATACTTAAATTACTTAAATGCAGGAATTATCTATCATATTTTTGATAGCTCTTGGATAAGTCCTATGTAAGTTGTACCAAAGAAAGGTGGCATAACTGTCATCTCTAATGATAGTAATGAGTTAATTTCCACTAGGGTTGTGACAGGGTGGAGGGTTTGCATAGACTACGGGAAATTAAATGCAGCAATTAGGAAAGATCATTTCCCTCTACCTTTATTGATCAATTGTTGGAAAGATTAGCGAGGCATGATTATTACTACTTTTTAGATGGTTATTCAGGGTATAAACAAATTCCCATAGCCCCGGAGGATTAGGAGAAGACCACCTTCACTTGTCCTTATGGTACATTTGTGTATCGTAGGATGCCTTTCATTTTGTGCAATGCTCCTGCCACTTTCCAATGTTGCATGATGTCCATATTCTTCGACATGGTAGAGAATATAATTGAGGAATTTATGGACAAATTTTCTGTTTTTGGTTCTTCTTTTGATGCATGTTTGTTCAATCTAGAACAGGTTCTACAGAGATGTGAAGAAACCAATCTTGTGCTAAATTGGGAAAAGTGCTATTTTATGGTACAAAAAGGGATCATCCTAGGCCACAAAATCTCGAATAATGGAAAAAAGGTGGATATAGCTAAAATTGAATTCATCAACAAATTACCACTTCCCAATTCGGTTAGAGCAATAAGGAGTTTTCTTGAGCATGCAGGGTTTTATAGAAGATTTATTAAGGATTTTTCCAAGATTTCTAAACCCTTATATGCTTTGTTGTAAAAGGAAGTCCCTTTTGAATTTACTGATGAATGTCTTGATGCTTCCAACAGGTTGAAAAAGGAACTTACCTCAGCTCCTATAATGGCTGCACCGAATTAGAATCTCCCTTTTGAGCTGATGTGTGATGCTAGTGATTATGCACTTAGGGCTATTTTTGGACAAAAACAGGATAAGAAATTACATGTCATTTATTATGCTAGCAAAGTTCTTAATGATGCTCAAGTTAATTATGCCACTACAGAGAAAGAGTTGATAGCAGTAGTTTTTGCATTTGATAAATTCAAATCTTATCTTGTTGGGTCCAAAGTCATTGTTTACACTGACCATTCCACTTTGAAATATTTGCTTACCAAAAAGGATGCTAAACCAAGTTTGATCAGATGGATTCTATTCTTGTAGGAATTTGATTTGAAAATTAGAGACAAGAAGGGATCCGAGAATTCTGTAGCTGATCATCTTTCGCGACTTCAGTAAGGTGACAAAATGGAAGCTGAACCGATTAATGATGCTTTCCCTAATGAGAATCTGTGGTCTGTTAAGGGAAATATTCCTTGGTTTGCTGATCATGTTAATTTTTGGGTATCTAACATTATCCCAAGTGATTACTCATATTATAAGAGAAGGAAATTCTTATCGGAGGTAAGGAACTACTTTTGGGACGACTCGTTGCTCTTTAGAAGGTGTATTAATGTGATAATTAGGAGGTGTATACCTGATAAGGAGATGCGAACAATGTTGTATCATTGCCATGCTTCTCCTTATGGTGGACACCATGGTGCTAACAAAACGGCAGCAAAGGTTTTAGAATCCGGTTTGTATTGACCTACTCTTTTTAAGGATGTTAAAACTTTTGTTATAACATGTGATAGATGTCAAAGGATAGGAAACATAGGTAGGAAGCACGAGATGCCTCAATCGGGGATTTTAGAGGTTGAACTCTTTAATGTATGAGGCCTGGAATTTATGGGATCGTTTCCAGTATCCTTTGGCAATGAATACATCCTTGTGGCGGTTGATTCTTATCCAAATGGGTGGAAGCCACAGCTTTGACAAACAACACTAGAGCAAATGTTGTGAAATTTGTAAAGAAGCATATATTTTCAAGATTTGGAGTTCCAAGAGTCATAATTGGTGACAATGGTGCATATTCAGAATCATCAATTCAAATCTCTGTTGGCAAAATATGGGTTCCATTTCAAGTTCAAAACCACTTATCACCCGCAAACTAATGGGTAAGTCGAGGTGTCAAATCGAGAAATCAAACAAATCTTAGAAAAGACTGTCAATATATCAAGAAAGGATTGGGCATTGAAGCTTGATGACGCTCTTTAGGCATATAGGACGACATACAAGACTCCCTTGGGTATGTCCCCATATAGATTAGTCTTTGGGTAACACAAGGCATTATGAGCAATCTGGAAGTTGAACTATGATTTCAGAGAGGCTAGACAGAGGAGACTAATGGAGTTGAACGAGCTATATTAGTTTCGCCTGGATGCTTTTGAGAATGCTAGAATATACAAGGAGAGAACCAAGGCTTTCCATAAAAGCATATACTTCGGAGAGAATTTAAACCTGGTCAAAAGGTTTTAATATTTAACTCTAGTTTGAAATTGTTTCCAGGGAAATTGCGATCAAGATGGTCTGGACCTTTCATAGTGACCAAGGTATACCCAAATGGAGAAGTGGAGATAGGAAGGGATGAGCAACCCTTCATGGTCAATGGGCAACGACTTAAGCATTACTTTGAGGGAGAGATGGTTGGATACATTTCTACCATCACATTCAAAAATTGACATTATGGTGGCCTAATCCAACTAAGGACATTAAACTTAGCGCTTATTGGGAGGCAGCCCAACATTTCTAACTCTTTGTGTGTTTTATTAATTTCATTATCTCTTTTTTCATATCTTTTTATTCTAGTCTATTATGTGTTGTGTAGGGTTAATGTTTCTAAGACACCTCAATGACACCTCCTAGTAGCATGAGAAATAGAGTGATCAAGACGCATCAATCTGAGAGGTAAGATTCATATTACGGGTAGGGGAGGTAAGTCTTTTTGCTTCTTTTAATATTTTTATGATTTTCATTCATACATCATGCATAAAGTCCTATGGTATCATTGAGTAGTTGGAAGGGGCAAAATAGGAGTGAACTAAGTGAGATGGATATAGAAAATTCCGAAAAGGTTCGTCTAGCGGACAACATGTCCATTTAACAGACATTACAAAGCATCTCACTCCCAGAAAACCCGAGAAGGTCTGCTTAGTGGACATCATGTCTACTTAGCGGACATTACTCAGCTTCTGGCACTCAGAGACCTGAAAAGGTCCGTTTAGCGGACATCATGTCCCTTTAACAGACATTACCCTACTTCTGTCACTTAGAAACCTGAGAAGGTCCGTTTAGCGAACATTTCTCACACTCAGAGTTTTAAAAACTTTTCCCGCTCTTCTTTCCTGCACTCTTCCCTGCATTTTCCCTATTTTCTGCTACCCACCTTCACGCCATTCACTTCCTCCGACTTTCCCTTGCCTATTTCACCTTCCCACCCAGATTTTCTCCCTTTTCTTCTTCTCTTCATCTCTTCTTCCACTCCCTTCAACTGACCCTTCCACCAACACAAACCCTAATCGCCTCCACCAATCGTATCTACGCCAATACCTACTACCACCCTCAATTTTGTGGATTTTGGGAATTCTTTTGAGGATTAGGGCTGAGTTCACACACCTTCTACTCCCAGTCGACTCGGGTAAGTACTCTGTCACCATTTGGGGTAAAATTGTGGCTGAACTTGTTTCAATTGAAGAATCTCTGGATTCTTATGACATTTTGAATTTGTGGAGTTAAAGTTTGAATCCCCATTAGTGTGGGTTGCTTGAGACTGTGTTGTTGAGATTTAATTTGTTTAGGTTTTGTGTGGGAATTGAGTTTATGGTTGGGCTAAAATGGAATTTGAGTTGTATTGATGTCGAATTTGTGATTGTGTGGCAGTTGTTGGGTTTGTACTATTGATTGAATCTGGAGGTGTATTGAAGTTGTGGGGTTTGTAGTGAAATTGAATCCGTGGTTGCATTGTAGTTGCAGTTACGGTTAAAAGTGCATTTGAGAGTGAGAATGTGGTTACATTACGACTGATTCGGTGTTGGGAATTAACCCCTAACTTGTTGAGATTATAGCTGGTGGTGTACTTATTCGTAATGTCGCGATTTAAGCAAATGGCGAGAAATAACATGGCTTAATCCTCTAGAGTTGCTAGGGGTAAACGGTCGGCCTAGGAAACAGAGGAACCTGAGCTTACTTAAGCTCTACTCATCAACGAGCAATGTGAGGCTTGGTATAATAAGAAAAAGAACAACAAGTTTGAGCTAGAAGTCTCAGTGGAAGCGGGAATTGATGCAGCGTACACTGTGAGAGCCAACTTGGATAGATTTCATTGGGGCAAGTTGTTGGACCAAAAGGAAGCATATTACCCAGCTACAGTCAAGCAATTCTATGCCAACCTTAGTATAACAGCAGATAAACAATTATCGGAACTCGTTTCTCGGGTAAATGGAGAGAAGTGGTCATCACCGAAGAGCTGATTAGTGAACATTTGGAGCTGCCCATGGGAGGCCATGTCCCATCTTTTGACAAGCGGGCCAGGTGTTCAATTGATAGCCAATGGACCAGGATGATTCTATGTCTCATTTTGGAGTTAAGGCCACTATGCTCTTCATAAACCAGTTGCATTGCAGCCCCCTTGATATTGAACCAAGATTGGTGGCATTCATACTTGCCCATAATGTCACCGCTAAGGCTAGTGACTCGGGGTACCTTCAGAATGAGGATTTATATATTTTGGACAAAATGTTTTTTCGAGATGACTAATTCTAGGGTATTGTGATTGCCAAGATGATCATGACCTCGATGTGGCAAGTAGTGCATCACAAAGCTGAGACTAAGAGGTTTGTATTTCCAGTCCTATTGAGCCAGTTATTTGGGCGCCTTAAGGTCCTCTACAGAAATGAAGAAGTGACTCATACGACTAATGTGGATGTCATCAATGTGGATAAGATGAGGGAATTCAATTATCGAGAAGATGCTCCGAACAGGCAATCCGCATCGAGTGAGGGGCAACTCGACCACAACCACTGCACAGCAATCCCAAACTACTCAAGGCCAAGGGGACCATCAGATTCTAGCCCAATTACAAGAAGTCTGCACAGAAGTTCAAGGACTTTGAGCTCAAGTGGGAAATCTTGCAGATTCCCAAATGAGGACGGAAGAAATTTTAAGGGCTTTTATAGAGCGCTAGCCACCCCCTTCATTATAGCACTTGATGAGACATCATAGGATCCTAGGATTGTATGTGCATTTTCAGTTTCATACATTAGCTTCGCATTTTATGTTCCGTTGGCCTTATGTTTTATTTTGTTTCTTCTATTAATTGTAAGGATACTTCAGGGCTCTTTTGTTTTATCCCCATAATTTTGTGATGCATAGCTTAATGGGTGATAGGAATCCAAGAAATTTGGTTTTATGACAATGCAATTTGTTAATTAAGGAGGTTTCTTTTCCCTTACTATTTATTTCGTTCTTTGCATTATGCTTTCTCTTTTATCTTGCTCAACATTGAGGTCAATGTTGATCCTAAGTATGGGGATAAATTGATGATTTTGCATGCATAATGTTGCATTAAATTATCCTACAATTTCCATTAAAAATTTTTTACCTTTTGTTTTGTGTTAGTTTTGCATTAATTAATTTTGCATTTATTTTCATCCTGTATGTGTGCATACTTATGCATCTTTCACATCCTAATTGTCTTTGTAATCCAATTTAGTGAGTTAATTGTATTGTGGGTAAGATTAATCTTAAATAAGATGCATAATATGATTAAATTGATTACTTAACTTGTCACAATTGGACGTTATAATGTTAAATTGATTAAATGAGCATGCTATTGAATGAGAAAACATCACCAAGTGAGCTATTTGGAGCTTAAAGGATTGCACCCAATCCTATTTTCTTGTGATTGATATAATTTTCTCTTCTATGTATGTTTACTTCTAGAACTTGCATTGCATCTTTTCGAGGTTACATAATCATACTATGGTATGTTCAAGAAAGTGATAAAAGGAAATAGGATTGAGCTTGAGCTAAATAGCCAACCCTTTTTATATATCAATCCCCTATGAACCCTTTATGCCTATTGATTGTATTTGAGCATTTTTCTTTGTAAACCTATTCCAAAGAATCTTGAGCTAAGAAAAACAAATTTACCCTTGCTCAATGGTTAGTAGAGCTATAAATGTTGTGCATTCAATATTCTTACTGATAGGTACACAAAGGAAGAAGTGTGGGAGTGTTTTCTGTAGAAATTGAAGGAACATGCTGAAAAAGAAAAGAATAAATAAATAAATAAAATAAAATAAAAAGGAAAAAAAGAGAGAGAAAAGAGAAAAGAAAAGAAGAATTAGCATCTCAATGGTGTTTTTGAAAAGTTAGGCATGTTCACTTCAGATTCCAAGGTGAAAGAATGATGGAAAATTTTGATAATAGAGTGGTGGAGTTTCCTAAGTATTATAGTTGTTGGGCAGTTTCTCAGTAAATTTTTCCAGTGATGATTGTAATATTTGTAGTTTTTGCTCTACTAATTATTGAATGTTTGAATTCCTATCCTTTCTTTCTTAGCTTACTTTACTCCTTGGCCCCATTACAACTAAAGGAATAAATACCTTTTAGATTCATGGATATGCCATAGATGGGAGTAGTGGAGAAGTAGATAAGATGCAAGCTTATGGTAAGAGACATGCATTAGAAGATGATTGAGAGTCACCTTTAAACACTTGTGTGTGAAAGTGAATGCTTTATGAGAGACTTCATTCATGGCATGTGATTTTAATTAATTGAAGCATTATGATGTCTTATTGTTGCTTCGTTTGTGATCTAATTTATGAAGTATTATGTGGCATTATGCCTATATTTCAATTCTTACCTATAATGCTTTCAACTTATTGGATTGAACTATGATGATGATTAGGTGCGGAATGATGGAAAGAAAATGTTTGTGGGTATCGTTCGTTTTAAGTAAACCCTTAGGAGACTATAACTCCTCCATTATGGACGCATAGTAGTTTAAAGGCTTGTGGCATATGGTAAATGCCACCGTGCACCTACGAAAGTGGAATCAATATCTTGTTTGCGGATTTAGTATTTAGTTTTCTTTTGTTTTTGATTGGGGACAAGCAATGGTTCAAGTGTGGGGAAATTTGATAAATCAAATTATTTATATATGATTTTAGGATGAATTGGAACTAATTTGACTTATCTTCATGTGAATTGTGCACTTTATTTGGTTAATTCTCACACATTTCAACTTTATTGCTTAATAGGTACAATTGAAGAGATTTTGGGGTAAAAGACATAACTTTAGCTGTGGATGTCAGATTAAGGCCATTTAAGTACTCTTTTGAAGAGGACTTCGAGCTCTACAAATTCCATGAAGACCCCGATGAGAGATTTGGCCTTTTGAAGGGTCAAAAGTGCACATTTCTGAAGATACTCAATGTATGTCCGCCTAGCGGACATAATGTCCCTCCAAATAGACATGAGCGGAGAAGGAAGGCTGAAAGAGCCGTGAATGTCCGCTTAACAGACAGTTATTGTCCAAAACTGCTCTAGAGACTCGAGAAAGTCCACCTAATGGATATCATGTCCGCCTAATGGACTTTGACGACACAGATACGATCTTTATTCCCCTGTTTAGTAAAAACTAGGTTTCTTTGACCCCAAGACACTATACATACTCATTTTGAAGACCTAAATAGCGGTTCTGGAACTGAAAATGAGGCAGCAAGATAGGAGGCACCCAAAAGAGGAAAAAGCGGAGGAGATTAAGGTAAGCTTGTTTTGTGTTCTTTCAACTTTCTCTCTCTACCCTTTCTTGGATGTTGCTTGTCTTTATTTGTTCATATTCT
>JAOQMS010046286.1:0-33179 GCA_027563885.1 Erythroxylum longipes | reverse complement strand
CCCCCCCCCCCCCAGAGTCTGGATCTATAACTGTCGGTGTGTCTCCCTTTCTCATTCTTTTCTTGACGCTTTGCCTATTGAGTTATCGATCTCAAGTAACTTCTCCACTTCCTCTTACGATTCTTTTAGCAGTTAGAGCTTTACATTTTGCTTCGATTCTACAAAGTTTCTCTGGGATTCCACATCGCGATTTCAGATTGGAGGGGTCGATTACATTCAGGTGAGATTCTCGTAATATTTACTTCTCCTCTTATCTATATATGAATCTTCACACAATCTCTGTGTTGATTTCAGTGAACTAATAGGATAACAGCGCACCACAGTCGTGAAACTTGCTGAGAAACCTCTTTCCTTTCCATTAAGTGAGTACCAAAAAATTGATGCTTCAATAGTTCCCGAAATTTTTATGAGTTGATTTTAGACTACTTGAATTTCTTTTGTCTATGCCATTTTGATCTGACCCCTTGATTAAGAAAATGCATGTTTTTTGAGTAAATGCTTCGGTAGTTTCCGAAAGTAGATAAGTAGTGCTTGGAACCCTACTATCTAAACTGTTCTAATTCTGGCCCCATGATTTTTGATTGTGCTTATGTAGGAAGGGTGTAGCAAATCATAACGAGGCTAAACTGTCCATGCGAGGGCCAACCCTCTGCTGCATTGTAGGTTCAACTGGTTTATAATAATTTGTTCCCTTATGCTAGCAATAGTAAGTTTAGTAAGAGAGATTTGAGAGTTAGATTTCTCTCTGAATCTTCTGTTATGTCTCTCAGTCCAAACATCTTAGACACATGTAGCAACTGAAACCAGTGTGATATCCCTATCATATTTTGAACTATATAGATGGGATAATTCTTGTAGAATCTCAGATAGTCTGTATTGGTTAGTCCTAGTAATATATAGGCTAGAGATTTTATCCCAAATTCCTTTTGAGTAATCACGCTCGAAAAAGAGATGTTCTTTAGTTTCATCCTCCAGATTACATAGAATACATGTCTTAGGGGAGGATAGGAACTTTAGTCTATCTAATGTACTGAGTCTGCTTAACACAATTAGTCAGAGAAGGAAATTGACATTAGGTTTAAGAACCTTTTTCCAAACCAATGGAAACCATCCCACTCTATTAGCTAACCCATCTCTCAACTTTTTTGCTTCCTTTATAGTTATTTATGAAACTAGAACCCCATTCCATAAATAGATGTCTGTCTCTCTGCAACTTCTAAAATGTGGAATGGACAATAGTGCAATCTTATTTGAAGTTAACAACCAACTTCCATTACTAACTATTTCATGGAGCTTGGTTTTCTTTGAGAACCTCTCCAATAGGGATCTTGCTAGTTGGTTATGAATTGAAGCTCCTTGGCCTATCCAACTGTCATACCATATAGAAATTCTTTCTCCTGTCCCCAATTGACAAGTGATGTATTGTTGCACCTCTTCCCTCACTCTTAGTATTTGGTTAAAGAACCAAGAGTTTAGTCTTTAGTGGGATTAAGTAAAGTTTGGGGGGCTAGCTACTGTCTATAACCTGAACATTCACTTCCAAGGAATTTGAAGTCAATCTACCTAAACATCGAATTATAACCAAAGTTTGTATGTATTTGAAAAACCTAATATCTATAAATGTTGAACAATGGCTTTGAGTTTTGAATTGGAAAATTCTTACGCTGGGAAACGTATAATAAGATAAAAGAGTTGATCATATTCTAAAATAATGTACCTAGGTTGTTGCTATTATAAGAAAATTATTAAATTCATGCAATCTTTAAGTTTTTCCTTTTATAAACATTTTATAGACTGAGATTGCTGATAAACACAGGTGTCTTCTTGTCCACTTATTTGGAACTCTTAATAATTTTAAGATAAATGAATATATTTTTTCAAGATTTTGATTTGTAAGATAATGAAGAAGTCATCCTAGTCATGTGGCAGTGATAACTACAAAATATTATTAAGGTGGAAGAGAGCAACATTAGACAATGAAAGGAGTATATTTATTTTTTATTTTTATTTGATATTTTGATATAATAATTATTTATTATATGATAAATTTGTAATATTTAAAATATTTTATATTTTTCTTAATTTTATATTTGTATGATGATTAAATGATCTTTTTTCATATTAATTGTGGTTATTATTTATATGTGAAATATGTGAAAAATAATGTTAATAAAAATAAATAAAATTTTGTTATTTTAAAATTTTATTATTATGATTTTTAAAGATAGGATTAATGAAAAATTATAAATTATACAGTATAATATATTGAAGGATTATTTTGTAATTTTAAAAAATTTAGAGACTATTTTATAAATTAAAAATTCTCCAAAATAATACCCGATATTAACTATTACTGTACAGTATCGTAGTAGAGCCAAATCTGGTACCAATATTGGTCCGATTTTATAACATTGATAACAAAGGAAACAAATAATTTTACTCTGTCCTTTTTCTCTTTTGCTGTTCCCACATGTAGTTGGGTTTTACAACAAAATTCGGTTACAATTCCTCCCAGACAGCTCATTGATATGGGTCCTGTGAGATATGCGAAGCTTGATGGGCCGAATTGTATTGCCTGATTCAACATCAATAAATCAGTGACTGCCACGGCCACCTCTTTTGCTTCTCTGTGGAGGATCATGGCCTCGGTTTGCCCTTGGCAAATTGTTTCAATAGCCTTTCTTGGATGTCCATTGCCATGTTGCTTTCTGTACATGGAAATTACAACGAGTTGGCTAATATACAAGAGAAACAAATAGCGTGCCTAATTATTCTCCAAGAAAAAAGAAAATAATAATTTATATACATTGTTGTTATCATATTCTTAATTCTCCAAATTGCAAATTATTCTAACTTTTATTTTTTTGGTAAAGTACCATGCCGGATATATTACATGTTCATTATTAACATTACCAGTACCTATGAGTATGCAGTGGCACTTCTATTGGAAACTTCTTTATATTTGATTCGATAAATACCATAAGCAATTTTAATTATTTAAAATAAAACTATATAATGATTATAGTATAATCCCGAAGTTCTTTTTTTATACAAAAATAAGAAATTTCTTTTTTAAATAATTTATGTATCTATTATTTTGTCTTCAAATTTATTACTTCCACTTTTATAAATTAATTACATAACATTTTAAATAAGTGTTATTTATATAATTTTATTATATTACTGACGTGAATATAGGTAGTTATACAATTTAAGAAAGTAAGAACAATTTACATATTGAGATATAATTGTTTATGCAAGATAATTGAAATCTTAACTAATTTTTTATTATCTTGCATAAATGATTATCTTACATCTTATGTAAGTTTTAATTTTACTTAATTAATTTTTAATTTATCAAAAATTTTCTTGCCACCTTTTGATTCTTTTGGTGCACGATAGCGTCGATGAGCAATTGTGCACTGCAACAATGATCAAGAAAAATACATTGCGGAGAAAAGGGGTAAAAACGTGCATGCTCGAGAAAAGAGGAGTTCTTCAAACTCTACATCAGCTTGGCAAGATTTAGGGGTCAGGTCATAACCTGGGAAGGAGAAAGTAAATTCTCAGTGACATGCAATTCTAATGGAGATTGCCAAGTCTAATTTTCGAATAGAAGACATTCTACAAGGTTTGATTGTGTAGGATAAAATTATTGATTGTATGTAAAAGCTATGAACAAGTCCTAGCTAGTCATAGGTTAATGAAATCTCAGCGAGTAAAAGTAAGAAAAATACATCAACAACCAACAAATTAAGGACAATTTAGGACAAGTTTGATATTAACAAATTGCGTAATCTTGGTTGCAAACTAAATTATATTCCTCCGAGGATCAAAGCTGGTACCACTATAGGAAAAATAGATACAGTCAAAGATAAAATACTGAAATGATGTTATTGTTCGCTATATCCTAGGTCTAATCCGCGCCATTCTAAGTGTTGAATAGTTTTTAGGGGAACTTAGGATAGCTATGGGGTTAAGAAAGTACTACTTCTAAAAATTGGTACAGTTCCAATGAGATTTACCAGTGAAACTATATGGGATGAGGTCCTATAGGTAGGGGTTTTCTACTTTGATAAAAAAAAAGGTAGTTGTATCACCTTGGAACTGAAAACATGGAGCTAGCAAAAGGGAAAATTGACTAGCATCCCATATGGATACAATTACCTCACCTAGCTTTATAGTACTAGAGATGATTTCTAGGTAAAATTGCTAGTTTGGTAGGCATCTCTATAATGGCAGGCAAGTTGACCTTACAAAAGGATATGTTGAACTTTGCTAATTCTTTTGAAAATTAACACCAAACATCTGCTCGAAAAAATCTACTTTAAGAATAAGAAAGGGATGGTTCTAGAAAAAGAATTCAATGTGGGTGGAAATTTGTATATTGAAACATTTGCAAAATTATAGTCATCTGATTGATCAATGCTAAAAAAAGAGGAGAAAAATCTAACTACCTAAAAATACTATAATAAATGCCCCAATTTCAAGCCAAAGAAATTGTGGTAAATAACCCTAGGAAGATACTTATGAAACTCATTGGCAACATATTAAGGCTTAGTTTGGGGGAACGGTAGCGGTTGACAATCTGCTGAAATTAACCTGCTGAAATAATAAGTACTTATTCTCAATAAGTACTTATGTGTTTGGGATTGCTGTTTTGGTAACTGCTGAAACGTGAAAATAGGTATTTGGCAAGTGCAGTTGCGGTTACTAAAAAGGGATAAAATGACTAAAAGGCCCATTGATTTAATAAATTATTAATTGTTGTATAAATAATTAAAAAAATATTATTAGTCATATAAATTTAAAATTATAAATAATAAAATATTAAATTAAAATAAGAAAATATAAATAAAATAAATTTAATAAATAAAATATTTCATAAAATATATTATTAGTCGTATTAATTAAGAATATAATGTAGTGAATGTTATATTTGAAAAGTAAAATTTCTACCGTAGAAGTAGTTTCCTACCGCAACACTCTTTCTGTTTATTGATTTCTGTGGTGGCACCACACTTTTCTCCAACCTTCGATTGTTCACGGCAGATCCAAACATGTGACTGTGTTTGAAAACTATGGTGAATAAGCACTTATCCCCACCGCACCACAGATCCAAACGCAGCCTAAATCAAGGAACAAAAAGGTAAGAAGTTTACTTTGATCAGTATGTTCAAGGTTAAAGCAGTTCAAGTAGCTCAAAAGGAAAATAAATAGTGTTTCTCGATAATCAACCAATAACTATCCCTACGGATGACTATAGATAACCAAGGATATATAACATAAGAGGGCTAAATAAGACTAATAAGAAAAGGGAGGCTATGCTCATTTGCAAAAAGTATACAATTATTTTTTGGGTATTTATGAAACTAAAGTGCAACAACAGTAATATGTAAATTACTATAAGAAGGTGTTCCCTTCTTAGGGCATCTATATAAGTTATATAAATTAAAAAAAAAAGAGGATTTGGTTAACTTGGAGGAAGGATATGATTCAGGTTGGTATAAACCACTCATCACCTCAGTTTGTGTAATGTGACATTATCTTTTTAACAAAAAACTAGTAGTTTATAATAACTGTGTGTATGCTTTCAATTGTGTTCATAGTAGGCTCTCTCTAGGGTAATAACTTATAGACATTGTAACTTCTCAAAATAAAGCATGGCTAACTTTAGGTTACTTTAACTATATGGTATATGATGGTGGAAGAATATGGGAAATCTGGTGACCTAAGAAAAAGTTACAAACTTTAAAGAATTTATAACTCAGAGTAAACAAGTGAAAATACAGTGGAAGGTTGCAAGTTCAATTAGAACAACTAATAAAGTGAGGGGCATCACATTTTTTGAAAATTGATAGAGCTTTAATGGACACCTAATGGATTGATGAGTGTAATAGTACTGATAACTTTTTTACCTGAGGGCATCTTATATCATTATCCTATTATGTTAAAAACAAAATCTCTAAGATACAAAATAAGAGGCCATTCAAGCATTTTAATCTATGGGGTGAATCATTAGAATTCTAGGATATTATGAAAAGAGTTCGGAACCAAAAAACTTTACGGTGCCATATATACCAAGTAGTCTATAAATTGAAGACGTTAAAAAAAGAGTTGAAGCATTTAAACAGATAACAAATTCCTAATATTGTGAATCAAGCACAACAGGTTAGAGAAACTCTACATTTAGCATAAGAAGAGTTAATGTAAGACCTATTGAATGGAAGATTATAAGAGAATGAACAACAAGATAAGTCACTAAAAAAAAACCAGAAATTGCAGTTGATAAATTGTTTATAGCCAAGATCATTTTAATTTTACAAAATGATTAACACATAAATCAAAGTATGAATCTTATTTCGTACCTTATTCTAAAACTTAAACCTTATTTTGTCGTATCCTTCGAATCGTTTCTGAAACCCATCCATCTCAACCATCGTAGTTACACAAGTGGACAACTTCTAATGATATCTACAGAATAAGTTGAGAGAACTCTGTAACTATTACAGAGAAGGTTAAGCAAAAAGTGTTGGCTCCATTAGAGCTTAAGCTTATTTATTAATAGGTTTTGGACATTTTAGTAATTTAATTGAAATTAAATTCTAATTCTAATTAAACTTTCATTAGAATTACAAATAATTCTAATTAAATACCAATTATGCTCAAACAAGGTCTAATATCTCATATTAATTCTTATTTATTAAATATCTAATATTTAATCATAAAGTTTCTTAAACTTTATAATCAAGTCCAACTTGATTAAAATTACTGTGCTCTCTACAACTCATTCTATATGTGAGACCCATTAAGTTTCCAAATATGTTGGGCAATGATTATAACTTATAATTGTAATTCACAATTAGAATTAGATAAATTAAAACTGCTTTTATTTTATCTTTAATTCTCTAATTGTATAATTTATAATTATAAATCAAGATTGACGTCTAGTAACTCTTCTTGACCAGCTAGGAATGTCAAAGTAGTTTTGACTAACCTTTCTATGCATGATTTTTCAATATAATTCAATCCTTTCATCATACAATGTTCCAATTAAACTAAGCGTGGAATTAATGTCTACTTTTTTTTTTAGTCCAATCATATTAGTTCTCACAATTAGGTATCAATTCAATTAATGACATCTATAAACTATTTATAAAGCACCATTCCACTTTGACCAAGGATTTCTCAAATCAATACTAATCGAGAATAACAGAATATTCTCTATAATTACTTTAGCGTGATGAATCCTATCTTGATCACATAACTACCTCCATATAGTTCATGCTAAATCCAATGACTACTGATTGAACAAATCATACTTAAATAGGTCATAAGTAGTATCCAAGCACAACAATCACTATACAAGATAACTTTAGAGACCTCAAGTCAAAGGATCATTTATGTAATCATCATAAAGAGAATTCCATAGACATACAAGTAATGTTCCAAATGGATTTCTTATATCGAGTTATACAGGAAACTTGTTCTCTAACAAGCACACACAAGTTTATTTAAGTATCTCCACACTTTAGCCTATGGGATTGGCTACTTACTACATATGGAAAAATAAAACGTGTGCTAGTCTTTTTAGGTTCTATTATGTCCAGTCTTAATAGAAAAACGACTAGGAACAATTTAGGGATAATTCATAAATGCAATATGAATCTCATAATTATAATCTCATTATAATTTCATTTGTAATCTATAATTATCCTATAAACTTTATCATATACATCTAAACATGTACAAAATAAAGAATTCTTTTAAATAATTTTTCATTAAACTACAACTAAGGCGATTGGCTGTAGGGCATAAACCAACAATCTCTCACTTGCATTAAGCCAATCATTTAAGTATCTCATACCATATCACCATATGACAATTATTCCACTATTAAGACAGTGGCTTAATGAGAGAATTCTTCAAGATTCTCTATAGTGAGCAATTGCTTAAATCTTACAACTTCCGTCTTAATTTTTATCATAATTATGAAAAATTGCCTAAATACATCCTTGGATATTTAATAAGACTTTAGCTCCCTTGACACGCCCAATGGCTTGTCTTAAACAATGCAAAGAGAAATACGAAATTCACTAAAGAACTTATTGATCTAAATAATCATTTCCACTAAATGAAAAAAAAATGTATTATGACTTAATTAGTAACAATTGCTACATTGAAACCTTTCCAATCTTGAATGATATTATTCTTAAGTAAAAAAAACCTCAATTAGGATTTACTTCTAAAGTTAATATCCTTATCACCTTAAACTCAAATATCAACTTATACATAGAATAATGGATATCTATAATACTTCATAAGTATCCGATACCTTAAATACTAAACATCTTTAGTACATTATTTATTTACTTGGTCTTGGTCTTAGAATATGTAAACAACTTCGAATTTATCTCTATAA
This sequence comes from Erythroxylum longipes, assembly GCA_027563885.1. Classification (NCBI taxonomy): domain Eukaryota; kingdom Viridiplantae; phylum Streptophyta; class Magnoliopsida; order Malpighiales; family Erythroxylaceae; genus Erythroxylum; species Erythroxylum longipes. Next base: position 24,757 of record JAOQMS010046286.1, on the reverse strand, counting down.
ATATAATTCCGAAAATTAAGTTGTTACCTTTTTCATATCCCATAAGAGTTGTTCTTGGACAATTATGTTTTCAACAATTGAAAAATTAGAATAATTGTTCTCTATGAGCAATATGTCTCCACATACTCCCATTAAAGAGGACAATTATACTCCCACTAACCTTCTTATAAACATGATAAATTGAAAATCATCTCCAAAACAAACTCTTTGAATTCATAATGAAAGTGAATCTTTTAATGTCTCTTATCCTTTCAACTATCCATTAAATGTATCAATAAAGGCAATAGTTCTAACTGGATGTATTATCATGAGATTTGAACCTTTCAAATTTCATCTTACTCCCACTACTTATCTTAAGTACCATTCTCTTATAAGTATAAATTGAAACAAACAATTTGTATAATAGTTCTATAAGATTATGTCCAACCTTTTGGATATCTTATAACCTTTTATTACCCAATTTAGTTCTAAACTAAATGGATAATACATACTTCAACTAAGCATCATATCCTTAAATCATTAACTTTAACTCTTTCAAAGACTTAGTATTTCATATCTAATATGAAATCTTGCTAATTGATTCAATTGAACTATTAAAGGTGAGTCATTATACTAGGCATGGTTATAGAAAAATACTATTGCATTATAGAATATCTCATAATGTATTTTCCTCCTTATATAAATCCATACTTCTATGGAATTTTATTATGAAGGCATTTACCAAAGAATCTCATTCCCTATAGATAACTGGAGATTTAAAACTTACCACAATGATCTTAACGAAGTGATTTAACATTCTTAATGCCTAATTTCTACTTGGATTTAAACAATTTGAACATTTCAAAATTTTAAATCATTATTTCATTTAATACATATGACTACATCATATGAAGTCATTAGTAATCTAATGAAATATAAATATTATCCTTTTATGAATTATTATTCCATCCAATACATCACACGTATAAATTTAACAATTCAATACCGTCATCATCCTTTCACCAAAGGTTGATTTGGTTATTATTCAATTTGAAAAGTTTCATATGATTCATAATCAAAAGGTTACATATATCCTAGTATGTAACTTTATGATTCTTGTTATGTTGATTTAACTAATGTGGCATAAAAGGATAGTCTTAATTATCTAGCTTTGTATTATGTGATTTATATTAAGCATAACTCTCATTTGATCCAATATAACAAACAATTTGCATAAAATTGAAGCAACTGCTTTTACTTAACAATCTATTTCTTATCGTGTTTTGAACATTATAATAAAAGTTAATCTAAATTCAGTATCAAATACTCATAAGCATGAACTAGGAATACATATGATCTCTATCTAATCTCATATAGGCAAGAAAAGTCATGCGATCAATTTTTTTCTTATGACAACTATTATCATACCATAATAAAGCCTTTAATTGATGTTCATGTTTATGCTTTTAGTAGGCTAAATTAAGTAGAACAATTCTAATAAGGTACTATACCTTTCAGCTTTACTCTATGCAAGCTCTAGCATCTTGCTTATAAGATGTTAACATACATCTTATATATTGTCATTAAAATTTATGAGACATTAATTATCTCAAAATGTCAATACATTTGTTCATCTATATGATTTGATGTATCTCAAAAACTTTGTCACCAAATCTTTAACATGGATTATAGCAAAATAACATAATGGACATAGAATTTTCTTTTCTAACTTTAAGAACTGAAACAAAATCTTATGTTTAAAAAGTTTGGTTCACTAGCTCTTAGTATCAACTATACCAAACAAGGTAAATTCCACTCAGAACAAAATATAAATATAAGAAGAGAAAGTAAATAATTATATACCATGACTACTAAATGAGATTACAACTTTAATCATGTATTTGGTTATTCTCATTCGAGATAATAGCCTTTGCTACTGTTCGAAAAGATTACTCTAATCTTTTTAGTGGGTTAGGATCCCATTCAAATATAGTTGATCTTGAGTTTGCTAAACAAACAAACAAAACTTAAATTAGGTAGATAACAACTTTGTCAATCACATCTCATATGACTCCTAGATCTATTAGGTAACAACTCTTGCCAAAACATATCTTATATGATATTCCTAACCCTACCCCTAAATTCAATGATCTTGAATTTGTCATCCGAATCGCACAAATTTAGTTAAGTGGAACCCATTGTCATAAGATTAAACATATTCGGGTTAAAAAGGCCTTTAGTTTGTTCAACAAGCCAATTATAAATAGATTTCTGGCTTATTTTTATAACAATGGAAGGCAATAATCATGTTCTCAACCTGTACTTAATATATTAACAAGAGATATAATTTCGTTCATCTCATCATACACAAAATTGCATGTAAAATATCATACATATAAAACATCAAAATGTATATCAAACATATAAATAAAGAATGCAACTTATGCACTCATAATCAAATTATATGCATAAAACATTAAGCTTTGTTTGATTCTAATTATTGATCTTCATAATCTAAAATAATATTTCCAACTCCTTGGAAAATTAAATTAGATTAAAGCCACTGATTCCTAAATAAATTAAATTCCTATTACAAATAGAAATTTATTTTGAATTGAAAAAAAATTTTCAAATCCAATTGGAAACTATTTCCAATTATCTTAACTCCTTTAATAAAAGATAATTCAAAAAATTATGTTTTTTATTTTATAATTTAGAAAAACTCCTTTTTCAAAACTATATAAGTAACACATTCTAATCCAATTAGAAAACTATTTCTAATCTAATTAGAAATTACTTTTTCTTAATTAGAAAATTATTTTCTAATTTTAAAAGAAAACTACTTTCAAATTAAACAAAACAATTTTCAAATTTAATTAAGAAAGTCCTTTATATTATTTATTTAGAGATTGATTTCTTAATTAATTAGAAAATCTTTGCTTAATAAATAAGAAATTTATTTTCAAAATATTAAGGAAATCATATTTTTCTTAATTAATAAATGAAAACACTTTTCAAATTTTAATCAAGAAAAATATCCTTCCCAATAAATGAAGAAACCTATTATTTATAAATAAAAACAATTTCTAAATAAATTAAATAATAATTCTCTAAACAAATAAAGTCATAAATTTAATTTATCTCAATCATATTGAAATAAATAAATAAAATTAAGAAACATATTTCTTAATCATTAAAAAAACACTTTTCTTAATTTGAAGGAGTCTAATTAATTAGTTTCAATGTAATTAATTAATTTCAATATAATTGAAACTAATTAATTTAATTTTAGAACCTGTTTTTCTAAAATTAATTAGGAATCAATATAATTATTAATCTTAATCAAATTAAAAAATAATTACTTTAATTTTGGAATTGATTTAATAATTAATTTAATTTAACAATTCAACTCCTTGAAAAATTAAACTAAATTTCAAAGTATTCCTAATAAAATCAACCTTTGAAAACAATTTTCAAACAAATAGAAAACCCTTTTCTAAATTTGTAAAGGATGTAAACTAAATTAATATGCATTAAACTAATTTAATGAAAATTAAGGTTTAAAACATACATGGGGCGAGTGCAGGTGGGATGACTCTAGGAACCAACTCAATCATGTGATCTATCTTTAGACGAAGGGGAAGAGTCTTAGGCAACCCTTTTGGCATCACGTCTCGAAACTCCCTCAACAAACTTGTAACTGCATTAGGGACTTCCACCACGTGGTCCTCACTAATCTCCCACATGGCAGCGAGATAGGTCTCCATACTTTTCTTCAACCTTTTCTCGATGCTTATGGCCGACATATGTGATGTCGCAGTTGTATCGTTTGTCGTTCCACCACCGAATCTACAAGAGTTAACAAAGAAGAAACTTTTCTCATGCATGATCATCATAGCTTCCAAAGTTGGATATAGCACTGCCTTTGCTCCCTTCAAGAAATTGATCCCCAGTATTAACTCGAAATCTTCAAGTGGTATGACCATGCAATTAAACTTGGTACCCCAACTCCTTGTGCTCATTGGGATGTTGTAAGTAGCTCCTACCACCGCTTGTGCCTTACTCATAGGGTTTTTATCTTTGTCGGGGTCTTTGACACTTTGAGCCCCAACTTACGCACCATCCTTTCCGCCATGAATGAGTGTGTCATACTAGTATGTATCATCACGATTACCTCCTCCCCATTGACTTGTACACCTGTATACATTAACTTGTCAAAAGGGTTAAGACTCACTCTTAATTGTGTTCAACAAGGCGATCAGATTTAAAGCCGCCTCCAACTCCTCCTCTTCTTCTTCGGCAATCAATGCGTTCAGCTTCTCCTTACTTGGACATTCTCTCACAAAATGTGGACCACTGCATAGGCAATAAGCAAGTTTACCCTTTTTGGAGGACTTCTCCCAACTATTGAAGCCATTGCTTTGCTTGCCTTTCCCTTTGAAGTCTCTGTTCTTAGGATTTTTCTTCTTTTTCCCCTCGCTCTTCTCCTATTAGGTTAGTCCTTTTCCCTTAGAAGAATTTGAGGAGCCCACTTTAGTTTCCTTCGTCACTCGAAAGTCTAACAAAGTATTAGCAGCCACGATTGGCCCAACCCCGTCCTTCACATTTAGCCTCTGCAACTCTATTTGCTCCCATGGTTGCAACCTAGACAAAAAGTTAAAGAGCTTGTCTGTGTCTGACATATTATCAATGTCAAGCAATAGAGAACTAAACTTTTCAACATAATCTCTTACCGATCTATCTTATTTCATCTTTTTCAAGGTATCCCTTGCGATCCAAGAAATGTTCATCGGAAGAAATTGATCCTTCAACACCTTCTTCATCTTGTCCCACGTGTCATTGGGATCTCTACCTGCATTGATCTTTATAGAGGTTCTCGTTCTTCACCAAAGTTTAGCATCCCCATCCAGGTACATGGCGGTCACGTTGACCTTTTTAGCATCAGGTATCTTCATAACCACAAAGTACTGCTCTATGTCCTGTAGAAAGTCCTTGAGTTCCTTTGCGTTCTTAACACCTTCCAAAACTTTGGGCTCACGCACCTTCACTATGATGCTCTCGACATTTCTAGTCTCCTTTGTTGTAAAAACACGTCTTAGGATCGTCATCTTGAACCTAGTATCCTCCTGTTCCTTTATTAACTCCAATATTTGATGCTGCAACACCTAGATTTGTTCCGCCAATATCTCCATTCGAGTACCTCCACTCTGTTGACACGTTCCTTTAAATTACTGCCTCCTGCCATCTCGAAATTATGGCTCTAATTATTACAAAGGTCTTCCTAAGCATTGAACTTATCTTCAAGTCGCGCCTACTCCTTTGCACGATAATCTTACTCAGATCTGTTTAAGCAAGACTTAGCCTTCCCTACGTAATCGTTGACTAACAATCTAGTTCTCGAACACCTCATGACCCTCACAGTGTTTAACTTTCACACTCGCAAGAAAAAAACAAAAGCAATAATAATGGCAACAATGGAAGCAAAGAAGAGATATAACAATAATGTTAAACCTTTATTACTTTTCTCAAAGTAAATAAATGAATGCTCTCCTAGCTCTGTGTGTGGAGCAAGGCTCAAATGAGCCATATATAGGCATCGAGGCTTGGGGAACTAGTTAGAATCCTAACAGAACTCTACTACCCATGATCACATCTTATCCTATCAGATTACATCACTATCCTATAAGATAACATCCTCATCTAAATATGACTCTATCCGATAAGGTCTATCTACATCCTAACTAGCAAGATAACAGATTACACCTAATCTATCCCTGTTTACTAAGATGTCGACTATCTTTAAATGGTCCTTTCAAATGGTCTTTATCCTTTAGCATTGATGTTTATCCTCAATGATCTTATTCGCCACGTCATGCAAGATCCCTAAGATCTCTATTCGTTGATGATGAGTCAACCAAGCTAAAGCCAATCATAGTATACTGGTTTGATCCAATGCTTACCCATGTTAAGTCCATTAGCCATGGTCCATCCATTTAAACACCCACTAAGTCCTTTAGTCCATCAAGAACTTTGCCTTAGCTATATTGGCTCATACACGGTCCAAAACTCTACCAAAACTCATACCATGCTTGATTTAACATGCTAAGTCACCTTGGAGCTTTTGCATGCCACCACCATGCGTATAATCCAGCTAACCTTCCATATAAGGTCCATCTCTGGCTAGCTATGAAGTGCCTTCATGTGTTAAGGGGCTAATACCATGTTAAGTCACGACCAGCTATGTGAAACCATCCCCACAGTCACGCCAGCTTGATGCTCCTCCAGCAATAACAACACATAGTGACATATTCTGAAACCAATGCAAGACGCAAACACCACCCATCGTAAATCCAAAAACAAGTCTTAGGACCAACACTTAGAACAGAACGATTCATAATCAACAAAACCCTTGTTTCGTTTTTCAAAAATTGTGTAACCCACGAAACTCGATGCTTATGAATTTCTCAAACTTGGGACATGCTCAATTTATTTCTAGAATCCACATTCAAAAACATATAGAGCTTCTTAATTTTTCAGAAATAATGATCATAATATAGGGTTTGTGTAGTTCTAAAAACTAAACAATAACAAGGTGTATGTTGAATTTTTAGAAAACTTAAACATAAGGGTGTTTGTCTAAGTTTGTTTCTACTAAATGAACTTAAACTTAATTAATGAATTCTTAATCAATATTAAGATCATGTATAATTTTTATTTCAGATCTATGCAACTTTTACATCAATGAAACTTAAACCTTAATTTTCTTTTGGTTAATCAAATTAATAACAATCAAGCAAATTTAATTAAATTATAGAATCAAAATTAAGCTCTAATATCACTATTGGGAAATCATGATGGGATCCGATTTTGACCGTAGCAGAGTAATTACGAAACATTTTCTTATCTTGATTTTCCAAAAACCAAGATCATTTTAATTCTATAAAATTATTAACACATAAATCAACTGAAGCTCAAATCTTATTTTGTTGTATCCCTCGAACTATTCTCAAAATCGATCCTTTTTAACCACTGTAGTAGCATAAGCGTCCAACCTATAACGGTATCCACTGAACAGGTTGAGAGAACTTTGTAACTCTTACAGAGAAAGTTAAGCAAGAAGTGCGAGCTTTATTAGAGCTTAAGCCTATTTATTAATAGGTTTAGGACATTTTAGTAATTTAATTGAAATTAAATTCTAATTTCAATTAAACTTTAATTATAATTATAAATAATTCTAATTAAACACCAATTATGCCCAAATAAGGTCCAATATCTTATATTGATCCTTATTTATTAAATATCTCATATTTAATAATAAAGTTTCTCAAACTTTATAATCAAGTCTAACTTGATTAAAATTAATTTGCTCTTTACAACTCATTCTATATGTGAGACTCATTAAATTCTCAAATATATTGGCAATGATTATAAATTCTAATTCTAATTCTAATTCATAATTAGAAAATTTATAAGCATAGATTATGATTGACGTCTAGCAATGCATCTTGACCACCCAAATATTTAGGAATGTTAAAGTGGTTTTGACTAACATTTTCACCTATGAGTTTTTCATATAATTCAATCCTTTTGTTATACAAAGTTCTAACTAGATAGAACATGAAATTAATTTCTACTTTTTTGAGTCCAATCATATTAGTTCTCACCATTAACTATCGATTCAATTAATGACATTTGTGAACTATTTACAAAGCGTCATTCCAGCTTGGCTAATGATTTTCCAAATTAATACTAATTAAGAACAATGAAAAATTCTCCCTAATTACTTTAGGTGATGAATCCTATCTTGTTGATACAACTACCTCCATATAGTTCATGCTATATCTAATGACTACTAATTGAAGAACCCATAATTAAATAGGTCATAACTATTATCCAAACGTAACAATCCCTATACAAGATAACTTTGGAGATCTCAAGTGAAATAATCACTTATACAATCATCATAATGAGAATTTTATAGGCATAAAAGTAATGTTTTAAATGGATTTTTCATATCGGGTCAGTTTAGTGAACTTGTTTTCTAATAAGTACCTACACGTTTGTTTTAGTATCTCCATACTTTAGCTTATGAGATCGACTACTTCCTTCATAATGAAAAACAAAATATATGCTAGTATTTTTAGGTTATATTATTAATGTCCAATCTTAATAGAACAATGACTATGAACAATTTAGGGATAATATATAAATGTTATATGAATCTCATAATTATAATCTCATTGTAATTTCATTTGCAATGTATAATTATCCCTGAACTTTATCATATACATCTAAACATGTACAAGATAAAAAATATCTTTAAATATTTTGTCACTAAACTACAACTAGAGCAATTGGTTGTATGACATAAATCAATATAAGACTTTAACATTTAGAAAATGTTTAAATATAACCTCAAAATAACAAAAAAAACTGACAGTTTGATGATGCGGTCAATTTTTTGATAAGTTAGCAACTATGTGACACTTTATAATCTTATTTTAGTTCATTTGCAAGCCTTAGCAATAATCTGACACTTTATAATATTATTTTAGTTCATTTGCAAGCCCCACATTGCTACATCAGTGCGGCCCACTTTTTTTAATATAAAATGTTATTAATTTTAAACTGTATTTAATTCTTTTATTGCAAGAACTTATTGCTTTTCCTATGCAAATCGATCCAAGTGTTCTCCACACCCCTACATCCAAGTAATCTCAAAGCTGGGAAAAATTCACATATTTCCATAGTCATAATAGGGAAGATGGCAAAGAGGGTTTGATGAGCTATAAGAACTTGACAATCCAAGAATTAAAAGATAAAAGTTTTGAGAAGAAGATACCTTGCTGTAGACGAAGCTTCAAAAGATAATGTTTCCCTCAATCCGGCATGCTCCTCATCTTTAACACACTTTTTCCCAGTAGCTAATCTCATATTTATATTGAATAACAAGAGCATGAAGAAATGATGCATGTCCACTGCCTTCGTATTGGATACTTCAGACACTAATCGTAGGGTGCTACAAACTTTTTCCAACCGAACAAAAGTGTAGACATTTATGGATCAATGAATAACATTGTAAAACAAACCTGAATCCATGATAGTTGATGTTCTTGATAAAAGTCTATTCCCTCTCTACCTTTCTTCCATGATTGTTTCTTCGATGGTTTAGAAACGTTGTGGTTGTTTATCAGAATCGTTGTTATCTCTTCAGAAATATATGAATCACCTTTATATATGTTTTGGTTGTTGCATATCTTATGCTCTTTTCCATTGGACTCAAATCCATAAGTGCATGGGCCACTAAATTATCTAACAATCTCCCACTTGGACCATGTTACGACTTGATGATTCAACAATAAAACTTTAAGTGCACACACTACATTAAATCGATCAAATCATCCTTAAGTGAATTAAGATGATTGGATCATAGCGGTCACAAGTTATACAACATGATTACTTCCGTGTATCACATAATTAACTCAACTCATATAACCTTAAGTGGGTAATTCTCTAATTTTATCTCATAGAAACAATTATTGTATACAACATAATATAGATAACAAGTAAGTAAGTCAAATATAACTGTAATTAAATTCATAAATGTCATGAAAATTTGAGCAAGACAATTATATGTATGTATACATGTTCCAATGCTATGCTAACAAGGACTTATCTATAATGCCTATCTATTCAACATGGCCAACAAATGTTTTAGACAGTAAGCCTTTAGTTAATAGATCTGCTATCATTAAATCTGTACCAATATGCTCAATTAAAACTTTATATTTTTACACTTCTTTTTTCACAAACAAGTACTTCAAATCCATATATTTCGTACCCTTTGAATACTTGTCATTCTTAGAGAAGAAAATGGTTATGGAATTGTCACAATAAATTCTTAACGGTCTAGCAATACTGTCGACAATACCAAGACCTAAATTAAAGTCTCACAATCACAATCCATGAACCGTGGCCTCAAAGCATGCCACAAATTCAACCTCCATAGTGGAAGTAGCAATGATGGACCGCTTTCCACTTTTCCACGAAATTTCTCCTCCAGCTAATAGGAATATATAACTGAATGTAGATTTCTGTTAGTTTACACAACTGGTATAGTCTGAATCCGAGTAACCTATCACTTCGAGATGGGTTTGAGCATACATTAAGCTCCTAACTACTGACGCATAAGGAATATACTCCATTTCCTTATGTTCCAAATCATTTTATGGACATTGCATTTGACTAAATTTATCCCCTTTCTGAATTGAAACTTTCCCTGCGGAGCACTTTTCTATTTTAAATCTTTCTAAAATTTTCTCGATATAACCTTTCTGAGACAATACTAACAATCCTTATGGTCTGTCATGGAATAATTCAATTCTTATCATATAAGATGCCTCACCCATATCTTTCATTTCGAAATTATTAGAGAGAAAATTCTTTAAATCATGTAAAAAAACCATATTATTAGCAATAAGAAGGATATCGTCAACATATAGGAATATTATAATGAACTTGCTCCCACTGATCTGTATATAGATACACTGACGTAATGGTATCATTATACTTAAGATACCATTGTAGGGAAGCCTGTTTCAGTCCATATATTGACTTCTTTAATTTACACACTAATTTTTCCTTTCCTGTGGTTTTAAAACCTTATTGTTGATCTATATACACTTCTTCTTCCAAGTCACCATCTAGAAAGGTAGTCTTTACATCCATTTGGTGAAGCTCTAAATCATAATGAGCTACTAGGTCCATTTAAACAATTCTTAAAGAGTCCTTCTTTGAAACTGGAGAGAAGGTCTCTTTATAGTCAATGCCATCCTTTTGAGTATAACCTTTGGCAACAAGTCTGGATTTATACCTTTCGATGTTGCCTTGTGAGTTAAGTTTTTTCTTACAACCCATTTGCTTCGCACCTTCCGATAACTTAACTAATTCCTAGACTTTGTTGTCATCCATTGATTTTAACTCTTCTTTCATAGCATTGAACCATTTTTTAGAATTGTTACATTCCATGGTTTGTTTGAACGAGACTGGATCTTTATCAATGCTTAAGTCATATTCATGTTCAAGTGAGTAAACTTTATAGTCATTTGAAATAACTGGTGTTCTCTACCTTATAGACCTTCGTAATGCTACTTCTTATGGCATTACTTGATCATTTGTAACTTGAACATCATTAGTTGGTTCTTCATTAATATGTTCAATTTGTGGAATTAGAACATTAATTTGTTGTTCCGGTATGTTACGTATTTGTGATGCAACAAGAGGAATAACAACCGATCGGATCACGTTTGATGTAGTAGTTTCTACTCGACTTGGAGTAGTTTCTACTCGATTCTCATGAATATCCACTTTTTATGGGTCTCCACTCCCACTGATTTGACCAATTTCAACAAACTGAGCATTACCAGACTTAACTATTCTTGTACTATGGTTAGGACAGTAAAATTTGTACCCCTTTGACTTTTCAGGATAGCTGATGAAAAAATCACTAACAGTTCTCGCATCAAGCTTCTTTTCATATAGATTATATATCCTTACTTCTCCCAAACAACCCAAAATGTGAAGGTGTCATAAACTAGGTTTCCTTCCTGTCCACAATTCATAAGGTTTCTTAGGAACTACTTTACTAGGAATCATATTAACCAGATATGCAGTGGTATTTAATGCATGCATCCACAATGATAACGATACAGTACTTTAACTTAACATATTCCTAACCATATCTATAAGAGTATGATTTTGCCTTTCGGCTACATCATTTTGTTGTGGTGTACCAGGCATTGTGTATTACGCACATATGCCTCGACTTGTAAGAAACTTTGCAAATGGACCTCGACATTGTCCACTTTCATTAAATTTTCCATAATATTCGCTACCTCGGTCGAACCCACTATCTTTACTTTTCTATCTAATTGCCTTTACACCTCATTAACGAACACCTCTAGGATATCCACAGACTGAGATTTTTAATGCAGCAAATAAATATAACCATATCATAAGAAGTCATCAATAAAGGTAATGAATCGCTGCCCCAAGAAAGAATGTCGAAAGGACCATAGATGTTAGTGTGTATTAATTTCAGTAATTCATTACTTCTTCTAGCTGGATGCTTTGATATATGTTTGGTTTGCTTGCCTTTAATGCAATCCACACATATATCTTAGTCAACAAAATCCAAGGGAGGTAAGATTTCATTTTGCACTAACCTTTGTACCCTTTCCTTGGATATATGACCTAATCTTTTATACCACAAAAAGCAAAACATTCATTTTGTGCATTACGTTTACTTCCTATAATTTGGTCAACATGAAACAGAGATTCAGCAAAATCAACATCAAGATTGAAATGATATAAACAATCAATTAAAGTACTAGAACCATAATAGTACTTGTGTTTATACAATGAAAAAAACACCGTTTCCAATCTTAAATTGAAATCCTACATCATCCAACTTTGCAACAGAAACTAAATTCCTAACACATTTAGGAACATAAAGACACTTTTCTAGATCTAGGTAACACCCAGTGTCCAAGATCAATCTGTACGTCCCAATGCCCTCTATTCATGCCTTCATTCTATTCCTCGTATATAAGAACTTTTTAGTTTATGGTTTGGGTTGAAAGGAATCTCTGTTTAACATGTGACACATGAGTAGTTGCACCAAAATGTAACCACCAGATATTATTAGGCACTTTAATAAGATTTGATTCAAAACATACTTAGACATAGTACGTACCTTTCTTTTCAAACCAAGCCTTTCTTTTAAAGCAATCCTTCTTTAAATGACCAAGCTTCTTACCGAAGTGGCATGTCTTATCTTTATGGATTTGACCCTCATTAACTTTACTGAGAGCTTTGTCCTTATCTTTTCCTTTCTTTCTTGGTTTGTTCTTTCTACTACTAGCTCCTAAATAAAATGTGAGATGAATGGAGGGCTCCTTCATTTTCTTCAATCTCCCTTCCTCCTGAACCAACATGGTCTTAATCTCTTGAAGGTTCCATTTTACTTTAATAGTGTTGTAATTCACTTGGAACTGAACAAACTCTAGAGGAAGTGAGTTGATAAGAACGGTACCAGAAAGGACTCACTCACATCCATACCCATGGATTTCAGATTTGCAGCTAGGTTTGACATATGAGTTACATGATAGTGAATGGGTTGTGATCAGTCAAACTTTTTGGTCCTTAGCTCACTCATTAAAGTCCCTACTATGTACTTGTCAGCTATATCAGATTGGGAGTATTCCTTAAGCTTTAACATGAACTCCTTTGCATTATCTGTCTTAGGCATTGATGGCTTCACATTCTCTGCGATTTTCATTCACATCAAATTCAAGCTCAGTCTTTAGACCATTCCTAAGCCTCATAACAAGACTTGTCAAATTCAGAACTCGTCTCAGTTATGGCTGTGAGCCTTAGGTCTGAAACTATGGCCAAATCCAAATCCATTACACCCAGTTGGAACTAGATTTGTTTGGACCAATCCACATAATTCAGACCATTGAACTTGATCAAGCTATTTCCTAAAACGAACAAATTAGTTGATGCTGCAAATACAATATATTAAAGTCCACCTTTGGGTATCATAAACATATATTCACAATCTATGATGATGCTAACATATATATACACACTTTGATAGACAATCAATCGTACTCAAGCTAATATGTATGTTATATTTGGATATACAAGCATATTCACCAAGTAGGTCGATAAATCTCTTTAATGTTATTAATTATAAGCAATGGTCTACCTTTGGGTGACCTCCTATCGTTATAATTAATAATTTCAATTGTTCAGTTTAACCTCTATGTCATTTTAATAGCATCATATCAATATGAACAATAGAAACATTGACAATTAGATGTTTAATATTTTCTAGCTAGGCTACTTTGGTGACAAACAAGCTTTCCATGCAATAAACATTTAATTGGACAATTATCATATATGACAAAATTTAATTTAATTAGTTTGGTCACTTTGGCGACTAACAAACTATTTTAAATTACCATTATGCTATGTAGCACATTCAACATATAATAAGAAAATTTAATTCCAAACATTGCATAATATAAAATATTCAAAGTACCAAATAAAACATATAATATGGCACTAATTTTCAAAATTATATTATGCATAGAAAATAAATCAATTATGAATTAAATAATCCATTATGACCCATCACAAAATTGTTTTACTTAGGGTTAAAGTCCATAATTTAATTACTTAATAATGAAGGTTGTATAATATAACCCAAATTTAAAATCCATAAAGTTAGGCCATAATCATTTGATAACCCAATCTAACCTTTTAATGGCCCAAAGGTCTAAAAAACTAGCCCAAAAAATAAGTCTTAGGCCAAAGAAGCTCGTCTGGTGCGTAGCGTCAGGCAAGTTTGTGTAGCGTCTGGCGCGTGTAGTTTATGTAGCATTTGAGGCGTGCACTGCCATTACACCTTTCTTCGTCAGATGGGGCACGTGAAAGTCACGTGCCCCATCTTCCTCCAGACGCCGCTTCTGGTTCGCTGTAATTTTGTTTTTCTTTCATGGGTTTGTTTCATACCACAAGCCATCCCAAACCCTAAATCCATGAGCATCCCTTCCTAACGTTATAATCCACAGAAAAATGTCTTCAAATTTGGTTAAAGAAAAATCACGGTAATAACCAAACTTTTAGTTTCAAGAACCAAGCCTTTTCGTTTCTTTTCAACAACCGTAAACAAATCTTTATAGATACATAAACTTTATCGCAAATAGAGCCAGAACACTCAACAAGACATCATGTTTGATTTTGTTTTCGTAACACATTAAACTCATCAACACATTAAATTGGTTTTTGTTCCATTCCAGAAACGAACACAATATTCTAGAAATGAAAATGACATGCAACACTATGGCTCTGATACCAATTGTAGACATTTATGGATCGATGAATAACATTGTAATACAAACTTGAATCCATGATAGTTGATGTTCTTGATAAAAGTTTATTCCCTCTCTAACTTTCTTCCGTGATTTTTTTACAATGGTTCAGAAATGTTATGGTTGTTTATCAAAAAACATTGTTATTGTTATCTCTTTAGAAACATATGAACCACCTTTATATATATATTTGTTATTGCATGGGTTGTTTAAAGGAGAGAGAGAAAGGGTCTTGGACCTATTTGAGCCCAACTTTTTAAGACACAATAACCATGATCTTAGGCTCTTTTCCATTAGACTCAAATCTATAAGTGTATGGGACACTAAATTATCTAACAAAAAGAAGACTTTTGCAGACTATTGTTGGAAACCATATCTGTGACAGTTAAGCGTCTGAGGGTTCTCTATAGATTTCCGTAAAGAGAAAAGATAAAGGTAGTATAGTCATAAGTTATATGATCTGTAACCAGAGAGTGAGGCCTATTTGCGAGGATAATATCGTTCTTGGTGAAACACTTTTCAACGGTTGAGGGAGAAGATAACGCAAGCGCAGATCGGTATCTTACCTGAAGGTGACAAACGGGGTCTTACTTCTTCAGTAAATTCTCAACTAATCGGTGAAGTGGTTGTTTAACAAGGTGGAGGTGTCCAATTATGGTAAAGATAAAAGACTTGGTGGTAAACTTTTGTTACAATGCAACATACTAATGCAAAGATAGCGAGGAAGAAGCAGAGGTTTTCCATCGTGAAGCTAGAGAAGTCTACAGGCACGAAAAAGATTAATATACTTGGTGCTCAAGCAAGTCATTCCTTTTTATCAAAGACCATCTCTGCTATGTTGACAAATAGATAAGTAACAAATTAATTTCTAACGACTTACTCCCAGAATTGACTCGGTAATTTTCATTTTAAGCTTAACATAGAATACACAGGAGACATGTTTCTTCGAAAAACTAGTTCGATGCCAAAATGATTTTAACTACAAATTGGAGAGAAAATGGACATTCCAGTTCAAGATAGGTGTTTTAATAAATTTTTACGTGGAGAACACAAAACCTTCAAAGGCTTTTCCTTATAGAGATTGAGTACAGATGTAGCACTCATATCCACGTCAAGACCAACTTGAGCCCACTCAAAGCACTGAAATAGTGTTCCCGGTGCCAAGGAGACCATTAGTGTCAAACTTGGTTGGCATGTTAGGCACAACATGCCTAATAAGACAACAAAGAAGGTTCATTCTCCTGCTTATAAATAGGTAGGAGATGAACAAAGAGAATATATGGGCAGAGCAAAAAGAGAGACATGAGGTGAGAGAGAAAAAAGAAAGGGAAATAAAAATATTCTGTGTATTATGATGGGTCTAGTTTTTCTCCTTATAATTCTCCAATTTTTTAGTAGTAAAATTCTTCTATCTTTGCCCGTAGTTTGTACCATAATTTAGGGGGTTTTCACATAAAATCTGTCTGTTTATTAATATTCCTTCAGTCCTATTTAGCTGTGAACCTGTTCTAATTTGGTTGATTTTCACAATAAGTGGTATCACAGCAAGGTGAGAAAATTACGACGAATTTTTTGGCGCAATTCGATTGGAGTTTGGGTGAGCACAGTGAAAGTTGGTGAACAGTAACCATAAAAGGTGGCAACTGTTCATGCATTTATTTTTGCATTGAACTGTGCAGTTACTATAATTCAAATATATAGGACTATTCATATGTACAATGCTATTCATACATACGCATGCAGTACTATTCACATATAGGTACCATTCATACATACGTGTATTATTCATGTGAAATAGTGGGAGTTAAATTCTATTCGTGATAGAAGCAATGGCACCAAAATTTAAGATTGATAAATTCAATAGGAATAATTTCTCATTGTGGAAGTTGAAGATGAAGGCTATCTTGAGAAAAGATAACTGTTTAGCAGTTATTAGCAAAAGGGCAGCAACATTCACAGATGATAATAAATGGAATGAGATGGACGGGAATGCTATTGCAAATCTTCACCTGGCACTAGCAGATGGGGTGTTGTCAAGAATGGAGGAGAAGAAGACGATAAAAGAGATTTGGGATCATCTCATAAAATTGTTCGAGGCTAAATCACTCCACAACGAAATTTTAAAAAGGAAACTATACACTTTACGCATGGCGGAATCCACTATGGTGACGGAGCACTTAAATACTTTAAATACTCTATTTTCCTAACTCACATCATTGGGCCACACAATAGAGATAAATGAACGTGTGAAACTTCTACTCCAAAATCTACCAGATTCGTATGATCAACTCGTCATCAATTTAACAAACAACACAGACACTTTAGTCTTCGACAATATTGCAGCTGTTATTCTGGAAAAAGAGAGTTAGCACAAAAGTAAGGAAGATAGGCTAGCAAATTCACAACAAGCGGAGAACATGGTGGTGACAAGAGGAAGATCAACAGAACGTGGCCCAAGTTGGAGTCATAGTCATGGTAGATCAAAATCTAGGAGTAAAAAGAATTTCAAGTGCTACAATTGTGGCAAGAAAGGGCATTTGAAGAAGGATTGTTGGAATCTGAATAAGAAAGATCTTATTCCTCGAGGAAATGCGACAAATACTTCAGATGATGGAGGTACAATGATCTGTGAAGCGGTAACGACTATTGGAGGTAAGAGAAGATTTGTTGATGTAAGGCGTCTTGATTAAGTAGCTACTTTTCATATGATCTCTCAAAGAGACTGGTTCCATCAATATGAATTTGTCTCTCGGACATCTATGAACAACTGTAATGATCAAGATCTGAAGATCATTGATATTGTTACCATCAAGTTAAAGATGTATGATGGGACAACTCAGACTATTGAAAAGGTGTGACATATGGAGGGCATGAAGAAGAATTTGTTGTCTGTAGGAGAACTGGATGATTTTGGTTTCATATTTGAGATTTAAAGCAAGATCATAAGAGCACTAGTATTTATGAAAGCAGAGAAGATTGTTATAAATCTGTACATGCTGAAGGGATAACTTTGCAAAAAGGAGAGGCATCTATTGCAGTAACTAGTCCAGACGACAAATTTGCAATGACGTGGCATAAAAAGCTTGGACATATGTCAGAACAAGGAATGAAGATACTTGCAAAGAAGAATCTACTTTCAGGTCTCACAAAGGTATCACTACACCTTATGTGAGCATTGCATTGTGAGTAAGCAACATCTATTAAAGTTCAACACATCAAAGTTTAGAACTAAAGAAATTCTAGAATTGATTCACTCTGACATATGGTAAGCACCAGTTACATCCCTAGGAGGAGCAAATTTCTTTGTATCATTCATTGAATATTATTTGAGGAGATGTTGGGTGTTTCTTATCAAGAGTAAGGCAGATATGTTTCCAACTTCCAAATTTTACAAAGCGCGGGTGGAACTCGAATTTGGTAAGAAGATCAAGTGTTTGTGGTCAGATAATGGAGGAGAATATACTGGTAAAGAATTTGATGAATGTTCCAAGCAAAAAGGCATCAAAAGGCAATTCATGACGACATACATTCCTTAACAAAATGGAATAGTAGAGCAGATGAATAGAACTCTGTTGGAAAGAACAAGAGCGATGTTGAGAACTGCAAGGTTAGATAAGAAATTATGCGTAGAAGAAATCAATACTGCCTATTATGTGGTGAATCAAGTTCCATTAACTAAAATTGAGTTGAAGATACCGATGGAGATGTAAACTGGTAAACTAGTGGATTATTCCAACCTCTATATATTTGGAAGTCCTGCCTATGTGATATTCAATGCCCAAGAAACTACGAAGTTGAATCCAAAATCCAGAAGATGTATTTTCTTAGGATATGCTAAAGGAGTAAAATGGTACCATCTGTGGGATCCCACTGCCCATAAGATTGTTATCAGTAGGGATGTTATCTTTATGGAAGATAAGGATTAAGAGCAAGCAAAAACTGTTGGCACAGTACAAGAGAATCTAGAGAGTATAACAGTACAACTGGAAAGAGAATTTGATCAAAATGATTCTTCTGAAGCTGCACCAAACCACGAGGAGCAAGAACCAATCGAATATGTTGTTTCAGATACTTGGAGATCAACTCGCACAAGAAGAGCACCAAGCTGGCACTCAGATTATATTATGGAGAGCAATATTGCATACTGTCTTTTAACTGAGGACGGAGAGCCATCAACTCTTCAAGAAGCAATGACTAGTTAAGATGCATCCCAGTGGATGGTTGCAATGTAGGAAGTAAGTGAAGCTCTGTACAAGAATAAGACATGGGAAGAAAGCCTATTGACAATAAATGGGTTTATAAGATCAAACGGAGTGGTGACGATCAAGTGGAGCGACATTGTGCTAGATTGGTGGTAAAAGGATATGCTCAGAAAGAAGTTATTGATTTTAATGAAATATTTTCTCCTATGGTTTGACTCACTACAGTTCGAGTAGTCCTGGAAATGTGTTCTACATTTGACTTGCATCTTGAGTAGTTAGATATGAAAACTGCATTTCTTAATGGAGATCTTGAAGAAGAAATTTATATGCTCAAGCCAGAAGGTCTTGAAGGAAAAGGGAAAGAGAACTTGGTTTGCAGGATGAATGAATCTTTGTATGGTTTAAAGAAGGCGCTGAGGTATTGGTATAAGAGATTTGATTCCTTCATCATGAGCTTTGGATATAGCAGACTGAATGCAGACCCTTTTGCATATTTCAAGAGGTTTGAGAAAGATGATTTTATAGTCTTACTATTGTATGTAGATGAAATGTTGGTAGCAGGCCCCAATAATGATTGTATCAATGAATTAAAGGCACAGGTGGCTAAGGAATTTGAAATGAAGGATTTAAGACCAGCAAACAAGATTCTAAGGATGCAAATTCACTGAGATAGAAATAATAGGAAGATTTGGTTTTCGCAAAAGAACTATTTGAAGAAGATCTTGCGGCGATTTAACTTGCAAGATTGTAAGTCAATTTATACCCCTCTTCTTGTTAATTTTAAGTTATCCTCAAGTATGAGTCCTAGAAATGAAGAAGAGAGGATGGAGATGTCTCGAGTACCGTATGAATCAGCAGTGGGAAGCTTAATGTTCGCTATGATTTGTATAAGACCAGACATTGCACATGCAATGAGAATAGTTAGTCGATACATGGCGAATCCTGGTCGAGAGCATTGAAATACTATTAAGAGTATTCTCAGATATATCAACAGTGAAATCTGTTAGAGGATATGTTGATGCTGATTATGCAAGTGATCTTGATAAAAGTAAATCCACTACAGGATATGTGTTTACACAACCTAGAGGAGCTGTGAGCTAGGTTTCAAAAATGCGGTCAGTTGTGGCTACATCAAGAACAGAAGCAGAATATGTAGTAGCTACACAAGCTAGTAAAGAAGTAGTGTGGTTGAAGGTGTTGTTGGAAGAACTTGGGTATAAAAAAGAGAATATTACTCTATTTTGTGATAACCAAATTGCTTTGCATCTTGCAAGGAATCTAGCATTTCATTCAAAGATAAAACACATTCAAGTTCAATACCACTTTTTTCATAAGAAAGTGGAAGAAGGAATGGTGGATATTCAGAAAATTCATACCATGGATAACTTGGCAGATTTTATAACAAAAGCAATCAATGCTGACAAGTTTATATGGTGTCAATCCTTGTGCGGCCTGACAAAGACGTAAGCAACATGAAGTGGAAAGGTAGAAAGAATTGTGTGAAGATATGATTGATCATTAATCAAATCTTCAAGTGGGAGAATTGTCAAACTTGGTTGGCATGTTAGGCACCGATTTTGGTTCCTAACATGCCTAATAAGACAACAAAGAAGGTTGGCCAATTTGGCCAACCATACCTTCATTCTCCTGCCTTTAAATAGGTAAGAGATGAACAAAGAGAATATATGGGCAGAGCAAAAAGAGAAACGTGAGGTGAGAGAGAAAAAAGAGAGGGAAACTAAAATATTCTGTGTATTTTTTTAGTTTTTCTCCTTATAATTCTCCAATTTTTCAGCAGTAAAATTCTTCTATCCTTGCCCGTGATTTTTACCCTAATTTAGGGGTTTTTCATATAAAATCTTTTTGTTTATTACTATTCCTTCAATCCTATTTAGCTATGAAACTGCTTTAATCCGGTTGATTTTTACAACAATCAGCACACCCATGCTCATACGAGGGCAAGGTCTTTGACCAACCCCAAACGGAACAAATTTGAAACCTTCTCGCTCTGTCAGAACTATTTCAAATCTTTCAGGAATGAACTCATTGGGATTATCCCAAATCCTGGATCCCTATGCATGGCCCAAGCTTTATATCAACATCGTACCTTTGGGAATTTGATATTCCCCAACTTTGCCAATTTTAGATGACATTAAGGCAGCAGAAGTATATTAACACACGGTGGATCCCAAATGTTTAAAATTAATAACAATTTATTTTTTTAAAGTGTAGTTCATATATTATCACGATAAAATAATATTAAAAATGACAGGTTAGTCGTTAGTTTTTCTATTATTATAGGATTATATTTAAATGTTTTATAAAAATTAGAATCTTATTTATAATTCAAATTTAAGGTTAAACTTGTAAATTGGTGTAAAATTTATAGTTAAAATTGACCTTTTTACCTATTTTAAACGCTAAATAATCCATATTATAATTTGGTGATCAAAACACTGCTTATTTCACCAAATTTTTAAGCAAAGGTTTACAAAATTAGGGTGTACTCTAGTTGACTCCAACGACACACTAATTACTAACTATCAGTTGGTTATGCAGTATTTAATAGTCTATTACGAGGAGATACTGATTAAAAGAATTGAGAATAAAAGACTAGTTGATGAATGCTCACTTCTAGCATAGAATACCTTGTTAACTAAATAGTAAATGCAGTTATTAGTACTTTTATAGCTCAAGAAATCAAGCAGGTTATGCTTGATATTCATTCCTCAAAAAGCCCCGACTCGTGGTGTTATAATAAGAAGATTCTTCAAAGCTGCCTAGTCAATTATAGGATATGAAGTTACTAAAGGCATCCTAGACTTTGTGGACACAGGTAAGTTATTAAAAAATTTAATGCTATTTTGCTCACTTTAGCTGCTATAACAGAAAAGCCTAAATGTGTTGCAAACTACGGACTTCTTACTTATTATAATTTATATAAATGTATCTTTAAACTCTTTTATAAGAGATTAAAACTTGCCTTTTCTCACCTAGTATCAGAAAATCAAAATGTCATTATAGATGGCAGATCTATCCTTCATAATATATTGATAATCATGAGCTTATTAGATTATATAGAAGGAAATGAATTTCTACGCTTTGCATTTTAAAAATTGACATGAAAAGGTATACAATATCGTTAAATGGGGCTTTCTTGACAAGGTGTTAACTAGATTATAATTTTTTGCTAAGTTGAGGGAGTGGCATATGACTTATATCACAACTACTTCCTACTCTTTGTCTATTAATAGAGAGATTCATGGTTACTTTACAAGTAGAAAATGGTTGAGATAAGAAGATCTGCTATTTGTTCTAGTAATGGTGTATCGAACCAGAGAATTAAGACTTGCTTCTTAAATTCAGAGTTTTAAATGTCATCCCCTTCGCAAAGAATCTCTTCTCACAAACCTTTGTTTCACAGGTGACCTATGATTTCTTGCAAGATTGATGAACTTTCTATATGGACACTGGTATAAGATTTTAACATATTTTCATTAACAGCTATCCTATTAGTTAATCTTGCTAAATTTTAGGTATGCCTAGGGGTGTGAATGATGAGGTGAAATAGAAAATTTTACAACTGAATGAATTATCTGTTGGTTCTTTCTTGATAAAAAATTTGGGAATCCTATTATCATGTACCAAATAGAGCTGTTTTGATTGTTAAGAGATTGATAATAAACAATACAAAATAGTTACATTATTGGATTATATAAATCTATCATAGGCAACTTGAGCACAACTCATCAATCTAGTATTTTCTCTTTGCATATTTATTGTTTCTTCATTTCCTTAAAGGATTGTTAAATATATGAATAAATTATATGAGTGTTTCCATAGGGGAACAAGAAAATGGTGAAGTTGCACATCTAGCTAAACAAAATTAGGTATGAGCAACAAATAAGAAAAAAGGATTATGTTTAAAAGACTGTAAGATGTGGAATCTGGAAGTAAGAAGAAAACTTGTTTGGGATGTAGGCTCAAAAGTAGATAATAGTAGTGCGTCGTAATACTACACATAATAACTAAACTTAAAACTATAACTGTCGTGTTCCAAAACCAAGTCATGTTATCTTAGCCAATCAAATATCCATTTTATATTAAAAGTTAGAGATTTGGAGAGATGCACGGTTTGATACATAGTCATGCATCAAACTGTGTATGATAAGAAATCTCCTCAAATCATGACTATACATAATTGGGTATGCGACTGCATATCCAACCGTGTAAGTAAAAAAATAATCTTGAAAGCTTCATTTCCTTAGATTTTCTTGTCCCATCTTCACACCAATCTGTCTCCTTCTTGTTCTACAAGGACAATTGAGTGTGAACATTAATAGGATGGCTCAGAGAATGTTCTTCTAACTCACTTTAGCTTTTATGCTTCCAACTTGTACCTAAAACTAAATATGAACCAAAATGAGTTTCTTAACATTTCATAGCATTAATCATTAAGTGTTATGGAATAAATTTGCAATAAATTAAGGATATATCAATTTCTTCCGTACTTAGCTTTTGACCGTCCTCGGGCAATCGGTGAAATGATAAAATCAAAGTCACAAACCAAAATACTTACTCAATTTCCATATTTTCTAAGAATAGATAGTCATAAAAAAAGAGGAATAACTTTCAAAACCATGACAAGAAATCAACATTCAATGCCTCTACTTATGACCAATCAACAATCATTCTCTTTAGAAACTGAGCAATCTAGAGGCAGACTTGGACAAAATATGTTTAAATATGATAAATTCATAGGTACACTCATACAACATTGATGATTGTGACATTCCACGACTTTTCACATTATTTCATTTCTCCACCACTAGGATTCACATGCATAATCATGAATCAGTAGGACTTTTTAAGGTTGTAATGTGGATAGAGGTTAATGTAAGATGTATTTGAGTAATGTAGTGCAAAAGCCATCAAATTTGGTGAAACAAGAAAAACACTCAATGTAACATCAAGCGTAAAAATTAACATTCACTCAAAACTGGGTACCATTACTTATGATGAATGCAAAAACTATGCTCCACATCTTAGATTCAAGCCCTCACATCATTAACCACATGAAGTATAACCAATTAGAAGGGATCTGATAGTTATAGTTTGCATTATGTTTTAGTGAGTAGTATGTTTTTAGTTGTTAATTAGATTATTTGTGTATGTATAGGTTTAGAATTGTGTCATTTTGATTATATGTTTATGTTTTTTTAATGTTACGTGGTTTAGAGTATGTTATCAAGCTTTAGTTTTGTGTGTTTGAGGTGTTTTGATAAGTTTGTTAGTGTTTGAGATTAGGTAAAGAAGATCAAAGAAGATTTGGAGAAAGCTCAGAGGAGGAACTAAGGCCACGATTGTGGCACACGAGTCATGGTCGAGATAGAAGTAACCTTGCCAGGGTCACGATCATGACACCCTTGTCATGATTGTGATAGAAGCTAAATAGGATCAAGTCACAATCGTGACAGGTGCGATAAAAAAAGCAGGGACTACTTCTGAACTCATTTTTTGAGGATTATTTCAGATATTTAGATCGAGTAAAACCTAGTTTTTGTAACACCCCATTACCCTAGGGTACGCACCGAGACGCCCGTAGGTCATTCCGATACATATCCTAAGATAAGGGAG
>JAOQMS010046258.1:0-33213 GCA_027563885.1 Erythroxylum longipes | reverse complement strand
ACCTCCTCAACATGGAAACATGAAAAACATCATGTATCTGAGACAATTCCTGTGGCAACGCCAACCTATAGGCTAGTAGTCCAATCCTTTCAAGAATTTCATAGGGACCCACATATCTCGGGCTCAACTTGCCTTTCTTGCTAAACCTCATGACTCATTTCCAAGGAGATGTTTTAAGGAAGACTTTCTCACTGACTTCATATTCCATTTCCTTTCGGTGTGCGTCAGTGTAGCTCTTCATTCTATCCTAAGATGCCTTAAGCCATTGCTTAACTAAGTTGACCTTGTCCACTGTCATCTAATGTAACTCTAGCCCTATCAGTTTCCTTTCTCCTTCCTCATCCTAGCATATTGGAGTTCTACATTTTCTTTCATATAGTGCTTTATAAGAGGTCATCTGAAGGCTCAAATGGTACGAATTATTGTAAGCAAATTTGACCAATGGAAAATGCTCATCCCAAGCTCCTTTGAAGTCTATCACACATTCCCTGAGCATTCCCTCAAGGGTCTGAATGGTCCTCTCAGATTAACCATCTGTTTAGGGGTGAAAAGCAGTGCTAAAATTCAACTTGGTTCCCAAAGCTTCTTGCAAGCTTCCCCAGAATCTCGAAGTGAATTGAGGATCCCTGTCAGAAACTATGGAACCTGGAATCCTATGTAATCTTACTATCTTATCAATAGACTTCTTTGCTAGCACATGCAGGGGATTAGTCTGTTTAATTGCTAGAAAATGGGCTAACTTTGTCAATCAATCAACAATAACACATATGGCATCATGCTTCTTACTGGTTTTCGGCAAACCCATCAGAAAATCCATGGTTACTCTTTGCCACTTCCACTCAGGAATGGAAAATGGCCTTAGCTTACCTGAAGGTGCCTGGTGTTCAGCCTTGACTTCTTAACACACTAGACACTTACTTGCATATTCTTCTACATCCCTTTTCATACCTTTCCACCAGAAATGTTCTTTCAAATCTCTATACATCCTGGTACTCCCTGGGTTCATAGCATAAGGTGCATTGTGTGCCTCATCCAGTATCTCATCCTTCACCTCTTTGACATTCGGGATACAAAGCCTATTTTTGACAGTCATGAGTCCATCATCCCTCACTACCACTTCAGACTTCTTGCCATTCTAAATTTCTTTTCGGAGCTTGTTCAATTCTGTATCCTGTGCTTGTAACTCCTTAACCTTTTCTCTGAGTATCGATCTCACTCTGAAAGTAGTAATAATGCCATTTGGTTTCTCCTGTCTCAAGCTTATTCTAATCTTAGCCATCTCTTCCAATAAAGGCATTACTGTCTAAACGTGGGCTATTGATGATTTCCTACTCAAGGAATCCGCCACTACATTTGCCTTTTTTAGATGGTACTCAATCAATAAATCATAATCCTTGAGCAACTCAATCCACCTTCTCTGTCTCAAATTCAGTTCTTTTTGACTCAACAGATACTTAAGACTTTTGTGATCCGTAAAAATCTTCGTCTAAACTCCATACAGATAATGTCTCCAAATCTTCAAGGCAAAAATCACTGCTGCCAATTCCAAATCATGGGTCAGATAATTCAACTCAAATGGCTCCAGTTGCTGCGAAGCATAAGCTATCACCCTGTCTCCCTGCATCAACATATAACCTAAACCCTTTCTTGAAGCATTACTGTACACTGTATAACTCTCATCTCCAGTAGGTAAAATCAAAACTGGAGCACTTGTTAATCTGTGCTTGAGCTCCTCAAAGCTTTTCTGACATTCCTCACTCTAGATAAATTTCTGATTCTTTCTCAATAGCTTGGTCATCGGCACAATTATAATAGAAAATACTTCGACGAATCTCCTATAATATCCTGCCAGACCCAGAAAACTCCTCACTTCTGTCACTGTCTTTGGTGCATACCAATTCACCACTGCTTCAACCTTCCTCGGATCAACATGTACCCCATCTTTAGAAATCACATGTCCAAGGAATATAAACTCATGAAGCCAAAATTCACATTTGCTGAATTTAGCATAAAGCTCCTTCACCCTCAGTGTCTGTAATACTATTTTGGGATATTCCTTATGTTCCTCTTCACTCTTGGAATACACCATAATTTCATCAATAAACACTACGACAAACTGATCCAGATACTCCTTGAAGACCCTATTCATAATATCCATAAATACAGCTAGAGAAATGGTCAAACCAAAAGGCATAACTAGGAACTTGTAATGCCCGTAACGAGTCCTAAAGGTTGTCTTACTTACATCAGACTCCTTGATTCTGAGCTGATGATAGCCCGACCTGAGATCAATCTTGGAAAAGACCCTTGCTCCCTACATCCGGTCAAACAGATCATCAATCCGAGGCAGAGGATACTTATTCTTAACAGTCACCCTGTTGAGTCTATGGTAATCAATACACATCCACCATGTTCCATACTTTTTCTTAACAAACAGAACCGGCACTCTCCATGGTGAAGAACTCGGCCTTATGTACCCCTTCTATAATAGTTCCTCCAATTGTCCCTTAAGCTCCCTCAACTTAGTTGGAGCCATTCTATATAGTGGTATAGAAATGGGTGCAGTTTCGGGAATAAAGTCGATGGCAAACTCAATTTTCCTCACCGGTGGTAAACTAGGTAAGTCCTCTGGGAGCACTCGGGAAAATCCCTTAAAATCGAAAAAAATCCTCTAACCTCCCTTCATTCACATCAGCATTCACAACATGCGCCAAGAAGGCTTCACACCCATTTTTCATCATCCTGTCAACTAGTAAAGCAGAAATAATTCTTGGCGATGGTACTCTCCTGTCCCCCCTAAAAATCACCTTCTCTCCGTTGCCCAAATCAAATTCCACTTCCTTAAGGCCACAATCTAACTTCGCCTGATACTTCTCCATGGCATCCATTCTAAGTATAACCTTTAAGGCCTTTAGGTCTAGAAGTAGGAGGTCCACTACCAGTCTAGCACCATCAATGAAGATGTTGTTATATACTTAACTGATTACCACATTCCTCCCTAGAGGTGTACTAACAAACAAAGGACTATTTGAAGGCATTGAATTCACAGCATGCAGCATCATACTTGCAGAAACAAATGAATACGTGGAGCAAGAATCAATCAAAACATATACCTCAGAATTAAGTAACTGAGCCATACCCGTGACAACTTCAGGTGCAGTTGCAACTTCCTCCCTTGTTATGGCAAACACCGTTGCCTGTGCTTGACACCTTGGCCTTCCTAGAGGAATAGCCTTCCTTACAGCTCCAGAACTGGCCACTTCAATGACTGGTCTGGTTCCCACTGTTTCAGCTCTCCTTGGAGCTTGTAACCGCAACCCCTCTTACCTTGTTACTTAGGGACAGTCCCTAATCATATGTCCCTTCTCTCCACATCGGAAGCATGCTCCAAGTAACTTGAAGCATTCTCCTTAGTGAATTTTCCCACAATACTCACATTGGGGGTTTGTGTATCTACTCCTCCCCGTCCTTCCAGTGCCTCCCATATTTGAGGCTTGCCTTGAAACTGCCTTTTCCTGCTTATTGTTGGCAGAACCGCTACTTCCCACTTCACTTTATCTGTGTTAACTCCGTGTACTCCTCTCAGGCATCGGAGCACTCGTCCCCTTCTTAAAAGACTACCCCCTGTTCTTCCTCTTCTTGCTCACTTCATTCCTTATATTCTCCAGTTTTTCAGCCTAGAGTGTAGCATCTACCAACTGCTGGTAGTCATAGAAATTATGGATCAAGATTTTCTCCTTGATCCCCAAATGGAGCCCTCCCTTAAACTTACAGCACTTATCTTCCTCATTCGCCACAATGTTAGCCGCATATCTAGAAAGGTGTGTGAACTTCAGCTCGTATTCACTCACACTCATGTCCCTCTGTGTGAGATTGAGAAATTCCCCAGCCTTCTCTTGAATATAGATCCTCAAGAAGTATTTCCTCCTGAAAGCTTCCAAAAAGTCTCTCCATGACAACACCGGAGGCATATCTTGATTGTGGGGCACTGATTCCCACCAATGAAGTATGTCCCCCTGTAGCAAGCTCACTGCATAATCTAACTTCTACTCATCTGAGCACTTCATCTAAATCAGAACCCTCTCGGTCCTCTTCAACTAGGCTTCAGCCTATTCCGTATTTGTATTTCGGTTAAAATTTACTGCTCCATACTTGCAAAGCTTGTCATACTGTCCACTTCTATCTACTGAAGCTTGCATCGGGACTTGTGACCATTGGCCCATGGCATATGAGAAAGCCTGAGTGAAGGCTTGAAAGAACTAGGGATCCATTGGGTTTGTTTGAGGCATAGGAGGAGGCGGTAGAGGCACCTCATGCTGCACACTAGGTGCCTCAGAATTTAGAGCAGAATGTGTCCCAGCATCTTGTAGGACATAGGATTCATCCGTGCTCCCTTGGCGAGAGTGAGATTGAGTCATAACTCCTCAAGTTCTCTTTCGTGGTGGCATATTCACTACTTGAATTTAAAACCATCAAAACCTTTAGTTCATTTAAAACAATTTTCAAAGTATACAAAACAGTTCAAATCGTATAAAACAATTTCAAACCATGTGAAACACTTTAAAACAATGCAAGTTATTCATTTAAAAGAATGCATATTCATTTCATGTCTTAACCTACCCCATGCATGTCTAAACCTAGTCCTACAACTGGACCTAAACCTAGTCTCTCTGATATCACAACATGTTGGACCCTGTTTCTGGAGCCCAACATGGGCCATGGGATCATGAAGCTTGAGCATGGAGGAAGGCTTATAATTTGGAAATTTAAAAGAAAAATCCTTCAGAAGCAAAAGCGGCCTTTGCCGCGGTGAACGTATTGGAAAATCCCTTGGAACCTTCAGGAATTTTACGCCGCGACGAGTGATTGAATGTTACCGCGGCAAGCTTGAAATTTTTTCTTTGCCATGGTAACCATTTAGTCTCACCGTGGTGAACTCACCATGCCAACAAAAATAAAGAACTTTGGGTTGATTATACTGCGACGAACTCTTGTCTTTGACATAACGAAAACCCCTAAGGCAGAGCCCACAACCCAAAATGTCCGATCTTACTATATGTCAACTTAAAAACCACAACTAAGTTCTTAAAAACTTAATCTCATTTCCATAATCAGAATACTTTGCAAAAACAAGAAAAATCATAGACAAATCCAAACACATATTTCATTTATAACAAAAAACATAAGTTTTACAAAGCTTTAATGGCATTTCAAGCCATAATACATCAGTTGAGTTTGAAAACCAATAATACAAAATACATTTAAACTAGCAGAATTTGAAATGCAGATAAAACCTTGAATTCCCAAAAATCTAACTTAAAAAGACAAAAGTATGCCAATTCAGAGTGATGCCATAACTCTTGACTTACTCGATCTCTTGGTCATCACCTGAATAAGGGGAAGAGAATGGGGGTGAGCTTATAGCTCGTGGATAATAGATTTATAATCGAGAAACAAGCAAAAACTATTTTCAAAACTCATTGCCATTATACCTTTTGAAAACCATAATAATTTCACATGAAAAATCACCTAACACTTCTTTCTTCAAATTCTCACTTTATCAAACAGTTCATGAGCAATTATAAATCATGTATGCATCAAACTTGCTGACATTTCAAAATCACATAAGCACATCAGAATGGTTTGGGAAAATCCATGAATATGACTAATCACACATTTCCACTTAATGGTCCTGTGTAATCATAAAACTTGTTGTACTATCGCAATTCCAAATGGTGGTCTTACGTAGATGTAAACATGAGGGAGTCCATAAAGGGCTCTGTGCCACTTACGGACAGGCAGGAGAAGCCTTTTCTTGGTCAACGTGCATGTGACATTCTTGAATGGATTACACCAAACCCACATAACATGTAATTCATGAATCGAAAACAGTTTGTCCAAATGGAACCTTGTTGGAAACTTGTTTTTCATGCACATGAGATATTTCGAAAAAAAACATTTCTGAAAACCTGATTTCATAAACTTGCTTCTTTTCAAAAAGAATCATTTTCAAAATCTTTTCATAAATCATTAACACAATTCATGTAGCAAACATATAAGAATTTCACAATCCAAACAAGAGCAAATAAATGCAACATCTATGATGCAATTGAAACCATTAAGCTTCCTTGATTCAAAGAAAACAACGAGTGGCTTATTTACTCTATTATAAACATGTACCCACCTTGAATTCCTTATAAACTTGCTTAGGGATGTATTTACTCTTGCTCCTCTTGCCTCTCTTGCCTCACTTGATTTTCTTAAACAATAACCAAAATTCCATTCAATTTGGTTTAGAAATTGGAAAGTCATACCTCAGTAATTTAAACTATTTCTCATGCTGAAACAAAATTCTATGTTCAACTTTGATCCCGAAATTGAAATGCTTAGAGACTGAATTTAGACTCTATTCCTTCATAAAATTTGTATCCCTATGTCTCTAGTTTTGAAAAAATAAAAATATGTCCATTTGGATAACTACAACAAAATTTATGCCCAAAATACTAAAGCATGTTCGTGCAGGAAAATTTGAGTTCGCCGCAGTGAACTTGTCCAGAAACATGCTACGAAGACATGTTTTACGACTTTTTCCAGTTTTTAACTTCCCACCTTTTACATAAACCCATCTTAGCCCTAAAACATCTCTTCTACTTCATTTTCAACTTCATTCCAACCCAAAATCATTCACAACAAATTCATAATCTACTTTTGATTATTAACCAAACACTAAAACATTCACATAAACCATTTATCAACAACTTCCTACACATATTCACTTTATTTTCACTTCGAACCATCACTAAATATCCTTCATCTAACAATCAAGAAGGGTTAATACTCATACTTATTTGATTAGCCTCAATGTCTTCAAACTCTTCAAGAATCTCCAAAACCCTAACTCTTCTCTTTTTTTTTTTCTCCTTTCTCTTCTTTCATTCCCAATTTTGCTTCTCTAAAATACAAGACTACAATTACTTCTTTCACTAATACCCTAAATGAATGAGCAAAGTCCACTATGCCTTTCCATGTAATGCCTTAGCCTTTTAACCTTTAGCGATCTTCTAAAAATGTCCCTTATGCATTCTTAGTTCTTCAATTTAACTTACACCATACTATACTCTAACTTAATCTTAATTTTTCCATTTAATACTTCTAATTCCATCAATCCATGCTATAAATCCTCCTAACATTGAAATGCTAATTTAACTCTAAATAAAATGGTTTATCTAACAAGACCACAAAATTTATTTAGATCATGCTTAATAAAATCAATAAAACAATTTGGGGCCCAACACACCATATCATGTTTACCTTCTTCGGAGGCTTGAAGGCATAGTTTTTCAGTTGGTTTATACGCTACAAGCTTCTTTGGAGCCATTTGATGAGAAAAACCTACAAAAAGAGTCAAGAGAGAGATTAGCATGTTTTTGAGAGAGAAAGAGAGAAAAACTTACCAAATCCTTCAATTCTTGAGTGGATAATGTGAAATAAGTGTTAAAGGAGGGAATAATGAAGGAAAAAGTGGAGAAAACACCAAGATTTGGGGGAATAATGAAGGATTTGTGAGGTTTGGGTGAGTGGGATTCAGGTTTTAGAGTGAGAGAAAGTGAGAAGATGAAAAAAGAAGAAAAAAGGAGGGATTTTAAAAATCCTTCGACTGGGGATCCCACGATCATGGGAATCCTTGTGCTTCCCATGATCATGAGTTAAGGCTCTAGAAAGTTTCTAAAGAACCTTCCCACATTCATGGGAAACAGACCTATTGTCATAATGGGAACTATACAGACACCCAATCTTGATTTTCCAACTTTTTAGCCCTCTTCCAAGCTTAGCATTCATTCTCAACAATCAAGCAACCTACAAACACATTAAAATCATCCAACCAATAAGAAATTTAAAGAGAAACAAGTTAAAACGTAATCAAAATCTAAGTAAACACCAAGAAATCATATCAAACTCAAACCAAACATAATTAAAACTAAACAAATCAAACAAAGAAGTAAACAAAGACAAGTAAAAGAAAGGTAAACATCCTAAGTTAAGGTCATTAGCTTGACCATTCTACATACATTCATGAAAGGATGGAAGAAAGGAAAGAGATGACTTCCCTTTCTTGTGAGTATGTCCCTCCATAATATGGCTTGCATCTATACGGATTGACCTTGAATGCTTCATCCTTATCATTTTCCAACTCCAAAGCTCCACGGGGAAACACTTGAAGATCTTGAAAGGTCCACGCCATCTTGAATTGAGCTTTCTGGGAAATAACTGAAGTCGTGAATTGAATAAAAGCACTAAGTCCCCACTCTTAAACTCCTTCTCTTTAATGTGAGCATCATTCCACTTTTTTGCTCTTTCTTTGTACTACTTAACATTTTCATAAGCTTCAAATCTCAACTCTTCCAATTCATCAAGTTGTAACAATCTCTTCTCACCCGTATGCTTCCAATCCATATTCAACTTCCGAATTGCACAATAGGCTCTATGCTCCAACTACAAAGGTAAATGGCAAGCCTTGCCATACACAATTCTATATGGGTGTCTTGAAGGCTATCTTATAAGCCTAATCTTTCCCTGAAGTTCCCATTACCTTCCCCAAAATCTTCTTCACCTCTTTGTTCACCACTTCCACTTGGCCACTGGTTAAGGGTGGTAAGGAGCTGCCATTCGATGAAGCACATTATATCTTTTCAATAGAGTTTCAAAGGGTGGTTTGTTGGAAAAATGACTCTCTCCATTACTGATTATCGCTTTAGGCACTCCATATCTAGTGAAAATATTCTTGATAAATCTTTGCACCATATTTCCATTATTGGTTGGAGTAGCTATGACTTAAACCCACTTCGAAACATAACCAACTCCAACCAGTATGTATTTGTTACTTAAGGAGGATGGGAATGGTCCCATAAAATCCAAGCCCTATACATCAAATAATTCCACTTCCATAATATTCAAAAGTGGCATCTCATCCCACTTTGATATGTTGCCCACTCTTTGGCATCTATCAGACTGTAGCATATAGTTTTGGGAATCCTTCAACAAACTTGGCTAATAGAACACACATTCCAAGATACGAGCCGCTGTCTTCTTCGCTCCATAGTGTCCTACGTACACTAAACTATGACATTAAGTCAAAACATCAGGCTTTTCATCTTCAAGGACACACCTGCAAATCTCATTGTCAGCATAAATTTATTTAACACAGGTTCATCCTAAATATAGCAAGAACAATGGAATAAGAAATGCTTCTTTTATTGATATGAGAGATTAGAAGGAAAAATACGACCTGAGAGGTAGTTTGCAATATCTACAAACCAAGGACAAAAATGATTTTCTACCATCATTAAAGCCTCATTTGGAAAGCTCTCCTTAATTTCTTTTTCTTCTTTATAGTTCCCCTTTCAAGTCGTGATAGGTGGTTCGCTACAACAATTTTTGCTCCCTTCTTGTCTTTAATCTCAATGTTGAATTCTTAGAGCAAAAGCACCCACTGGATGAGCTTAGCTTTAGTATCCTTCTTGGAAAAGAGATATCGCAAAGCCGTATGATCTGTGAAAATAAGAACATGTGAGCCTAAAAGAGAAGAGTGAAATTTCTCACATGAAAATACCACAGCAAGGAACTCCTTTTCTGTATTTGTGTAATTCAGTTATGCTCCCGTCAAGGTCTTACTTGTATAGTAGATGGTGTGCAGCCTTTTTTCCTTTCACTGGCCAAAGACATAGCCAATCATATGATTGCGCATAGCCAATCGTATGATTGCTTGCATCATATATAATCTCGAAGGGAAGGGACCAATCCGGCAACGTCAGAATGGATGCTGTTGTAAGTTCCTTCTTCAACTTGTTAAAAGCATCCAAACAATCATCATCAAATATAAAAGGAACATCTTTAACTAATAAATGAGTCAAAGGTCTAGCAATAAGAGAGAAATACTTAATAAACCGAAGGTTTGGATGCCCTTGATGTTGGTGGGAGGTGGTAGCTTTGCAATCACTTCAATCTTAGCTCGATCAACTTGAATACCCTTGCATGAGATCTTATGGACCAATATAATTCGCTTTTGGAACATGAAATGACACTTCTCCTAGTTCAAGACTAGATGAGATTGCTCACATCTTTGAAGCTCTCTATCTAAATTAAACAAGGAATGATCAAAAGAATCTCCAAAGACAGAGAAGTCATCCATAAATACCTCCATGAAGTTCTCATTCATGTCCACAAATATGGCCGTCATGCACCTTTGCAATGTGGTAGGTGCATTGCATAAACCAAAAGGCATCCTCCGATAAGGGAAAGTACCATAAGGACAAGTGAAAGTGGTCTTCTCTTAGTCTTCTGGGTATATAAACACTTAATTGTACCCTGAATATCCATCAAGAAAATAGTAAAAAGAATGACTAGCCATCCTCTCAATCATTTGGTACACAAAAGGTAAAAGGAAGTGGTCTTTCTTAGTGGCCAAATTGAGCTTCTGGTAATCAATACACACTCTCCAACCTGTGATGGTCCTAGTAGAAATCTTTTCACCTTTTTCATTCTCCAACACTATCATGCATCCCTTCTTAGTCACACACTGTACCAAACTCTCCCTTTCAATATCTGAAATGGGGTAAATGATCCCGGCATCCAACAGCTTCATTACCTTCTTCTTCACAACTTGTTGTATGTTTGGATTTAACCTTCTTTGTCTGTCCCTCACAGTTTTACATTCTTCTTTTAGATTAATCCTATGCATCACCACATTGGGGCTAGTCCCCCTAATATCATAAATTTTCCACCCTATAGCTTTCATCCTCTTCTTAATGGTCTCCACCACTTTCTCTTCTTGCTCATATTCCAATTGGTTAGAGATAATGATAGGTAGGGTATGGTTTTTACCTAAAAAGGTGTATCTCAAGTGGGAAGGTAAGAGTTTAAGCTATAAAGTGGGGGGCTTAACAATGGAAGGTGGTGTGGGTGTATTTGCTCTCTCCAACTTCTCTAGCTTAACTTCTTCACATAATTTCTTTTTTCTCACACTCTCATTCCTGTCCACTTCGATAACTTCATTAACTTCCTCTTCAACCTCCTTCACAAACTCATCCACAAAATTAATTTTCATACATGCAGTACCACCCTTCGGTTTTAATTAAACCTGCTCATCACCAATTCTCAAAACATGTTTTCCATCATGCACATCAACTAATGCCCTACTAGTATTCATAAAAGGGCCACCTAAAATCAATGGAAAATTTCTATTGGCTTCAAAATCCAACGTAACAAAATCAACAAGAATGATAAATTTATCCCCTTTTACCAACACATCTTCTACAACTCCAATTGGTCTCTTAATGGATTGATCCATAAGCTGAATGAGGAAGGATGTTGTCTTGACCTCTCCTAATCCTAACTTCCTGAAAATAGATAGGCACTAAGTTAATAGTTGCAACTATACCATATAAGCGTTTAGAAAATTCAAACTCACCAACAACATATAGAATAGTAAAACTCCCTAGTTCTTGTAGTTTTGAAGGCATTGTGGTTCTTGTAGTTTTGAAGGCATTGTGATTGAGATGATTGAACTACAATTCTCCATCAAGGTTACTATCTGATTTTCCTCCTAAGTGCATTTATATGTGAGTATGTCCTTAAAAACTTCGTATATTTAGACATGCACTCGAAGGCTTCCACCAATGATAAGTTAATCTGAAGCTTCTTTAGTTTCTCCAGAAACTTGGAAAACTAAGTGTCTACCTGATGTTATATCACCCTTTGTGGATACAGAAGTTTAGGCTTGTAGGGTGGTGGTGGTACATATGGCCTCTCTTCTACTTCCTCTTCCTCTATCGCCTTGCCTTTCTCCTTTGATTCTTCTTTTGCACACTTGGCTCCTCCAGTTCCTTGCCATTACAAAGTGTGATGGCCTTGACTTGTTCCTTTGGGTTGGCTTTAGTGTTGCTTGGTAGGCTACTTGCATTTCTAGAAGACAAAGCAGTAGCATGTCGACCTACTTGAACCTCCAAGTTGTGGATGGAGGATGCATGGTTCTTTAAGATTTGGTCAAATTTGACATCCTAGCTTGCAAACATCCATTTCTGATTCTCTTCTTACCTTCTTTGACTTTCTTTTTAGCTTGAGAATTTGGACTGCAATAAACCCATTAACTTGTCCATTTTGCTCTCTAAAGACCCAAGATGGTCTTGCTAAAATTCAGGCAGACCTTTTGGTTTCTCTTGGCGGCCTGCATTGTTAGTACTCCAAGAAAAATTTGGGTGGTTTTTCCACCCTGGATTATAATTGTTAGAGTATAAATTGTTACCTCATGGTTGGCCACGGTAATTTACCTATTCAA
Source organism: Erythroxylum longipes (assembly GCA_027563885.1). Lineage (NCBI taxonomy): Eukaryota > Viridiplantae > Streptophyta > Magnoliopsida > Malpighiales > Erythroxylaceae > Erythroxylum > Erythroxylum longipes. Next base: position 20,879 of record JAOQMS010046258.1, on the reverse strand, counting down.
TGCTACTATCTCCTAACAAGAAGCATTCTACTGTGTAATGGTTTTCTTATCCACATAACTCACAGTGGACCTGTATGGCTTTTGCTATGGATGAAGAAGCGCCTTGCATATTGTTCAATTGCTTAGTGAGGGCGGTAATCTGAGCTTGTAAGGATGTGACAGAATCAATTAGAATCATACCTTTTTGTTCCTTTGTGCCTTGTCTACTCCTTTTGTTCGACCACATGTAACTATTACTTGCCAACTCCTCCAAAAGATCATGAGTCACCTCATTGGTTTTTCTCATCAATGACCCTTAAGTAGCTACATCCATCGTCCCTCTTGTAGTCTAATTCACACCATTATAGAATGTCTGTAGTAAGAACTCCTTTGGAAGGTTGTGGTGTAGGCAGCTTCTTTGTAACTCTTTGAACCTCTCCCAAGGTTCATATAATGACTCCCCATCATTTTACTGAAAGTTTGTAATTTATTTAATGATCCATGTACTTTTTGTCAATGTGAAGTACTTGGAAATGAAGGCTTGGGCTACTTGATCCCATTTAGTAATATAAGATGAACTAAGTGAGTTGTACCATGCCTTGGCTTGATCTCTCAGAGTGAATGGACATCCCTTAGAATCTAAAAGTGTTGCATATCTCCAAAAAGTTTGCTAGGTAGTCATTGGGATCTTCAGTTGATAACCCATAGAATTGAACACTGTTATAAAGTATGTTCAAGAGTGCTAGCTTGATTTTAAAATTGTTTGCTATGACTGCAGGCCTTACAACTCTTTGTGGACTAAATCTGTGCCTTATAAAATCCATCAATATTCTCTTAGCCCCTCCTTATTCTCCTTCTTCCGCCATATTTGTTTGAATATTGTCTTGGCGCTTTGGTCTCCTTAACCTCCTCTCTTGTCTTGTGATATCAGAAAACTCTCCTTTAAAAGCTTCATTAGACCTTCTTGTGCTCTTTATGTTTATACACCTACAAATACATAAGGAAAAATATCAAACTCTCTCAAACCAAAGTTACCCAAACTAAACAGTATACTAAACAAACTATCCCTAACAATGACGTCAAAAACTTGTTAATTGCAAAACCAATTCACTAGTTTTACTCTCAAAATCGCAAGAATATGGGGTGTAACTTATAGCAAATAGCAGATATTGATCCCTCAGAGATTGTATTTAGACTTTACTTAATTCAGGCTGCTTTGTTTAAAAACCAATTTTAATGAATATAAACTAAAAAATTAGGCTAAGTCAAACAGCTAACAATGAACAAATGATAAAGCAAAAGTGCAGAAACTTAGAATTCAAGATTTAACAATTAGAGATCACTTTTTCCCTTATCTCACAATTACCTTGCTATTTGAATTGTACCGCATCTAATATTTCCTAATGTATTAACTATCCTCTTTCAAGGTTTAATTAATTGTCCCTAGCCAAATTAAATGGAAATGATTAAGCAATCTCTCAATCTACAGAATCAGTGCACTAATTCAACTAGTTATGAAGTTATCCTATGGGTAATCAACTAATTAGCCAGGATCTCTCTCTAACTAATTAATTAACTTAATGAATTTAGGTCTATAGAGTGCCAAATTTCATTGTACAGCCCTACACAATTTACCTAACTCAATTTCTCAATATATTGCAAGGTATAAGCTCAACATTTATCAAAGGCATCATTCATTCAAATTAATAAAGTAGGAGTTCAATAAGTAGTTCAAAAGTAAGCTCTACAAATAACTCAACCACTCATAATGTCATTAATATCCCCAACAATCAGAAAATCCATAATAAAGATGCTAGAAGAGAAAAAACAACATAAAAACTAGATGAAGCCAGCTGCTTCTCTCCTTTGCATAAATCTGGAAAATCTGGAGTTGGTACGCTCTTTGCCCAATTTGGAATGGAAATCTTGATTCTTTACCTCTCTTTAGGCTTTGAATATGTTTTTTAGCTGAAGGAGGCAAGTTCTCACGGCACCCTCTCGGCCTTATGGATTTTTTTTCCTTATATAGTCAAAAGAACCTAAGAATAAGTGAAACCTGCGTGTCTCTTCAGGTTAGGGATCCCATGATCGTTGGAATTAGCATGAATCCCATGATTGTGGGTTCTTGTATTACAATTCCTCCAGGTCTCTTCTCCTCTCTTGGTCCCTAGCTCAATCACAAAGGTGTCCACCCTCCAATCCTACAATAAAATGATCAATTCTTACCCTAAATCAACATCAAACATAGAAGAAAAATCATGAAGATCAAACTAAACAAAAACATACAAAATAAGTCCTAAAATACAATAATAATAACATATTATGGAAGAAACACATGGTAAATACTTAAAAACACACACACTAGTGCACAACTATCAATCCCTGTAAACTCCAAAAAAGTATTTTAATAATTAGATATTAAAAGAAAAGTTTAAGTTGATTGAAGTTAGGCTCTTGTAGTACCCCTATAGCATATTGCTTAGTAGGAAGAGGTTGAGAGAGTACCTTGTTAGCCTCATCATGAACTGCTGCAATTGTTGCCATTAAAATCCCATAATCGCCTAGGAAATCTCGTTCCTTTCAACTATGAAATGCTAAATCCAATGCCTTAACTCTACCCAACTTTATATACTCCGAAGTATCATTAAATGGGATATTTAAGACTAATCCATCCTCCATAATTTTTTTTATAAATGAGATCGTCAATCTCCTTATCATCTAATAAGGAAAATTTATTTTTGGTGATCATAATCCCCTCAATAGCAACAACAACAATAGGAAGTTTATCGACAGCTACCTGACATTTGGACAATATAACAACTGGATTTTCTGTTTGGATATCATGCTCATTGGAATCATTATCAACAACTTCGATCATAACAGCTTCAAGGTTTAACTTTTAGATAACAGCAATAGCAAGTGCAGTAGAGTCAAGAATAAGCGCAGTAGTAGTAGAGCTCACCAAAATTGTCACAACTCTATTATCTATATTAGTATGCTCAGTTGTAACAATAGCAATAATACCATCATCATGATTAGATTTTTTAGATTGTATTGATGGTTTTTATATTTTTATTTTGATGTTTCCACCTCTACTAGATTCTCCGACTCTAATATATTAGGTTCTTTACCCTATCGATTGCTTTCACAACCTTAGAAGTCTCAACACTCTTCTTGGGCATTCATTTTTTTCACGGCATAAACTTGACTCCATTAAGTGCTTTACAATTCTCATCGTTGTGTCCAATCTTCCAGCAATGGAAATAATAATCTGAAACATCTTTGCATTCAATACTTTGTTAGATGCCTACATTCCCATTCTTCAGATAGAAAAGATGAGGCAACTCAAAACATCCAAATCAATGCAAATTCTTGCTATCCTGGGTCTTGCCAATGTTATAATAGAAGCATCAATTTTTAGGAGATTTCCAACAATTCTCCTAATTAAAAAGAGAGGTCCTTTAGCAAAAAAAATATAGAGGTAGTGAAGGAAGATTAATCCAAACTAAGGATGTTGGTGGTTCCTCTATAAATGAAAATTTTGGTGACCACTTGAAGACTCGTATAGTGATATGTTCTTAAATGTTGATACATTTAATCTACTACACTTAGTGATTAATGCCTTAAAATGCTTAGGATACTCACTTTAGCTCATATTTAGTTTTAGGTACAATTCAGAAGCAAAGGAGCTAAAGTGACTCGAAAGCATACTCATTGAGTCATCTTCTTATTGTTCATACTCTATTATCTTCATGGAAGAAAAAGAAGAAGATTATAAGAAGAGGAGACAAGATAGAGGATAAAAATGGAGAATGAGCATTGTCTCACTTCTATAATGTTTTAATTAAAATGTTATAGCCGTGAGCATTTTCTGATGGTTGTCCCAGTTCTTTTAACCTAGTTGTTATTATAAAGATAATGATGGACAGTTAGGATTTTTGGAGAAAAAGGGATAAACCCTCTAATTGTCTCATGGTGTGACATAAATCGTAAGAATGAGCTAGTTGTCATTTTAAAACCTAGTTTTTATTATAATGAAAAAAGTGTGATGTTTCTAACATAAATGAAAATTTTGATACACCTCACATTACCAAGAGAGGGTCACCTGTCCCATTCCATTTAACCTAGCCTTTGGAATATATGATAGATGTGATGTGATAGCTAGGAGAAGGAATAGCCAAGAGAGGAGAGCAACCGAGATAGTAGCTTCTTCATTTATCCTCTTCAGTTTCCAAGATGGTGTGAGGGCTAGAGGTGTGAAGACTAGGTAAGAGAGGTGTTACGGCTGGAATAGAGAGTGGAGAGTGGGTAGAACTGAATAACTTAGTCTTTTTTATTCTTGGAGATTACAAATGGAGAGTGGGTGGAAACTAAACAATGCTTGTGTTCTTCTTCATTTTTTGGTCAGTTCTTAATAGGAATAGGGATATTATTAGTTAATTCTTAGATATTAATAGAGATAGAGGGCTAACCTTCTTGAAGTAGGTTTGGAGGTGCTCTACGTCGAGGGGCACATTAAACACATTGTCATTGTGTATCGGGTTCTTTCCCCTTTTTTTAGATTGGGTATTGTGTAAGAATGATTTTGATGACCTATTGAATTGATTTTCATGGAAACTAATTGCTAGAACTTGAACACGATATTTAATAGTCATCTTTGAAGTTATATGTGGCAATTAACAGTATTAAATCGTTAGGAATAATGTAACATGAGTTAAATAATCCAAAAATGTATGATTATTGCTTAAATTGGTATGTTTTTCTCATTCGTAGTGTGACTGTCTGATTTAACTTATAGATTTGTTTCTAGGTTATCTGATAGTTAGGGTTAATTAATAAGCTTTTCCTAATTAACTGTGTAATATCTAGTTTCCATATTGAAGGTTAGAGCCACAAATTATTGCACATGAGTCAAATATTCATGAATTTCAATCACATTCATAGTATTCACATAAGCATATGAATCATGATTTAGAAAACATTGCAAAAATTGTATATGTACTTAATGGACATATTCCGGGGTATGAAACTAAAATGAATGTGATATGAATGTCCATTTCCAATGCCTTGTACTTTGGTTTACCAATGACAAGAATTGATGGATTATAATTAATAACTTGGAATCAATTGTTACAATTGAGAGATTGATGAATTAATATGTTTATCTAGTCTAGGAAAAAATTTAAGTGGTAAGACAAGTTGACATATGGAAAATTAGTATGACTATACCTATGAAATAAGGGACAAATGGCATAACAAATTAAGTGACAAATGATAACAATGATTAAGTGACAAATGGCAGTACATTTGAGTGATAATTGGCAGCCTCATAGAAGGACATGTGTGCCAGCTAAGGAGAGGACATGTATCTTACTAAATATATGACAAGTATCCCTAAAACAAGAACACTCATCTTATAGATGGCAATGGCATAGTCATCTTCACTTGTTGTGTTTCATTAAATACTCTCCTTCTTCTCCCTCACACTATTGTAACATACACATCTCACTCACACATTGGAGTTGCTAAGCATTTACACCCAAAATCCATAGAAGACCCTTCACAAAGATAGCTTTCATCTCTTTGCCTTTGCCGAAATCTATCCCACTGTCATCTTGTTCTTGAAATGATCTTACATGCAACTAAGGTTAAGAAAGCTAATCTTGAGGTGGCATTACAGCTAGGCAAAGAAGTGAATTACTAATCTATTGTGGTATGTTTTAACAGAACCTTTATTATGAATGATTAGGGATGGATTGAATGTAGTATTGATATTGAAGTAATGTTGGAAAACGATGCATGAATGATAGTTTCTGTTTTTATTTTTGATGCATGAAATACAATAGTTTATGAGCTTCTAATTGAGTGATTTTGAGTTGGATTTGGAGATGAAATTGATAAGGAATTAAAGTATAATTAAGGCGTAATTGAGGTATAATTAATGGACTATGATGAAGTTGTTTTGAATTTGGTATAAAAGGGTTAGAATCTGGAAAAATTTCAAGGACATGGATGCACGATCGTAGGAAGGTCCTCTGTGATCGTGGGCAATGCTTTGTAATGATAATTTATGTTTTATGTAATTGTTGGACCATATAAGGATAAGTCATTTTACAATGGTGTATTTGGACTTCACTGAGGCTTGAATGATTCATTGGTTAAGGGATTCATAAGTTTAGGTTATTAATTGATGTCATAACTTAAGGAATGGATTGTTTTGATATCAATGTATTGAAATATGGAAATTATGAGTTGTTAAAGGAATTAAGATGTTCTTTTGAATGCAAATATGATTTAAAGGATATGAGCAATTTGTATTAGATATAAATGAATGAGCATTGGAGAACATGAAGTAATTGTGAGTAAGAATTGGATAATTATATGAACGTATGTGATTGATGAATAAATCAAGCTTACTTAAGGTATAAGCCTAATTGTAAAATGGTAGTTACAAGCTATAAAATTTGAATGATTTGGAAGCAAATTAGTACAGTCAAGATCTTTGTATATTAATACATACCCTGAAGGTTAAATGAGCATTCATTGAAACATGATATATATACATGTGAATGACTAAATAATCATATGATTGATAACTTAATGATGTGTAAAATATGTGTGTATTGCATGAAGATAGATACACAAGTTGATCTTCGGCATCTAGACATTGCTAGATCATCAAGGCAATAGCTTATTTGGAGCATACTGTGAGTTAACCTAGATGTTTTCTCACTAAATTGATTTGTTTTCAATTAACCTTTAGATATTGAACTATTATTGATATGATTGTGATAATTTCAGATTTTGATGGTTTGAGGAGTTTAATATTTGGGATTGTATTGGAAATATATGAATATAGAAAATGTATAAACTCAATTATATATGTTTCTGCCTGATATGTATTCTGAATATGAAATGTGAGGGCAATTGAATGTGAAATGCCAGAAGGAATATGAAATGTGTGAGCAATTGAATGTGAATTACCGAACCTAGATATGATGAATTTGATACTGTGACAGAAGCTTGCAGGAATGAAAGGTAACAAAACATGGCATATGGAATGATGCATCACATTGAAATGCACGATCAGATAAAGGAGTTGTGACTAGAGTGACTAGTGTGAAAAAAAGCTTAAAGCTCATAAATATGTACAAAGAGACACAAGCTTAGTTATTAATGAGCTTGGTATCCAAAATAGGTACGGGATAGTAAATAAAATGTACCCAGTATCCACAACAGATATGGGACAGTAGATAAGCGCCCAGTCATAACAAAGTAAAAATGAATGCAGTCATATGTGCATTTGCAATTGCATCCCTATATGTATCATAAGATCGAATTGAAATGAATTATTGAATTGTTTGAAATATGGTTGAAAAGTAAATAAGGATGTGTTGTGATATGAAATGTTAGTTTACCTGATATTATTGTGACATGAAATGTTAGTTTACCTGATATACTTATAAAAGTATGATAAACTTGATGTACTTGATAAGGTATGATTAATGTGATGTGATATTCAATATTAGATGTTATGTAATACTTGTTGAATTAGGATATGACTTTTCTTTGTGTATTTGACTTGAGTGAATACATCGATGATGGTTCACTCACTGAGTTCACAAACTCATCAAAATTGCAACATTGATTTTCAGGTTTAAAGGAGATCTAGTTAGACTAATTGGAGTATAGATACAACAATTGGACATGATTTAGTGGTCAGGATTGGTTGTACCTGCAGATGTCTCTAGTCATTATACATCAAAAATAGCATTTCTCATTTATTGTCTAATGTATATTTGAACTTTAAAGTGTAGTGACATTTTTGATTTAATATGATTGTGAATGAAATGATTCAAAATGAATGTTTGAAATGCTTTTGACATGTGATACCTTAAAATGTAGTAATGTGATCGTTTTAACGTGCCATCCTCGTAGAGTATGTTTTCGAATAATCGTTGATACGTTCGGGCATATGCTTTATAGAGTGGTATGTTACAAACTATGACTTATGGAAAAACTGGGATTAACAGGGCGTTGATACGTTCGGGCATATGCTTTATAGAGTGGTATGTTACAAACTATGACTTATGGAAAAACTGGGATTAACAACAGGGCTTGTTGTTAATTCACGATCAATAGTCTAAAGAGAGGTGTGAAGATGAGAATATGATGACGTTTGTGAAATTGTGCTTAGGCTGAGATTAAACCCAAAAACTGGATTTCAACCTATTAACCAATATTATCACTTTGTTGTTGTTTAGATTAAGTAGCATTTACATACTCAATTTTAATTTGTTTTCTAATTTGTATCGAACCAAATCCCCTTGTTTTACATATAAGCATAATTTAGGAAAGTAATTGGAATTAATCTCTATGGGTCGATCTAAACTTACCACTATATATAGTTTTAGTCTAGTTATTTTGTGAGTATTACGACACGCTACCACATAGTGAATCCTTCAAAAGACCACACACCCTTCATCTAAAAGCTCGTGTAATCTTCCTCGACATCAAAACATAGCAATACGTGACGGTAATTGGTAAGTGTAGATTTACATATATTTTATTTGTGGCTATTGCATGGAAAGTACATGTGAACTAGGTTTTCCATCTTAATGTTGCATGATTGTGTATATGTTATGCTTCTTTTAGGTATTGTTATGTTGCATGTGGCTATGTTAGTGTTTAAATATGTTTGTACATACATTTTGTGTAAGTTGGTGTCTTAACCTTACCATTGCATTCAATGTATGCATGCATAAGTCCCATTGTGTCTGTTGTTATTTTGTGTATTAATTAGCATGTGTTAATTCATAATTAAGTGCTTATTTTCATGTTTTATTGGCAGGTTAAATGGTGCAATTGAGTGGAGGGAGCATGGAATAAAAGCTGGGATATTATAATAGGAATGTGACATTGGTGGTCACGGCTGTGACCTTGTGTTTGATGGATTGCTAGGTTGTTTTAGGATTATTCTTACTTAACCCATGTAAGACTTCACTTTTATGTAATGTTATAATCATTTACGTGTGTTTATGGTATTTAGATGCTCATGCTTAGTCTACATAGAGATATAGGGCTAAGAAATATGTTGTAAGTGTACCATAAGAGTAGGCATTCAAGTAGGACATTCCATTTATCAAGTTACTTCATCATTTACATAGAGATATGGGATGTGATGTAGCTGTCCAAAGTGGTAATCAAATCTATTTAAAGATTAGTTTAGGAATGGAGGTTGAGAGATCAGATACTAGATTTTAATTGTTATTTTGGGATTATTTAGTCTAAGTATTGAGAGAGAAAGGGATGAGACATTAGAAAATACTTACAACTAAACATGTCATATTAACAGAAATTAAAAGATTACATGGGGTAGTAAGGGTAATCCTAACTTCGGTAATTGGATTTTTCCAATTTCAACATCGATTCCTCTTGTTTATGGCAATCTTAATTTTGTGATTTTTTCTCCCAGTGGCTAATTGTATTGTTTTAATTGTTCGTTAATTAATTGCTCAAACAAAGTTTAATTTAAACTACTAAAGCGATTACTTAATTCCTGTGGGATTCGATATCAAGTATAATATGAGACGACCCATGCACTTGTCGTACTTGGGAAAACAAATAAGATAGTTAAATGCCTATCAAGTTTTTGGCATCGTTAATGGGGTTTTGACGTTAGCATCAATGGTAGTTTAAGTTGCATTAATTTGATATTTTTCTTAATTTCTCAGTTTAGTTCATTTAGTTAGTTTAACTTACCTAGTTTTGTTCACTTGGTAAGTTTAGTTTAGTTGGAATTTTTTCCTCATGCATTGGTGAGTGTATGAAAACAAGAAAATTGGGGGAATTTTTAAGAGGAGAAAGTACAGGTATCACCAAAATTAGGTGTGAATTAAGGAAAGCACGTAGGCAAAATCAAATTGAAAGGATAATGTCTAATCAAGGGAATAAGAAAGAGGAGATCAGAGGACATTAATGGATTTCATGCAGCCAGGATTCAATCCCAACCAGCAAGGAATTTCAAGGCCACTCATTAATGGTAATAATTATGAAATTAAGCCAGCCTTGCTAAACATCCTTCAGCAGAATGTGCAATTCTATGGCCTACCACACTTGGTGAATTTCTTAGAAATTTGTAGTACATTTAGATACAATGGATTATCCGAGGATCCAGTTAGGATGAGATTGTTTCCTTTCATTTTAAAAGATAGATTTAAGGCATGGTTGAATTCTTTGACCCTCGAATTTTTAAAAACATAGGATCAATTGATCCAGACTTTCCTTTCTAAATATTTCCCATTGACCAAGATCACAAGAATCATTAAGGAGATCACAACCTTCCAGTAGTATGATGGGGAGTCTCTCTATGAAGCTTGGGAGAGATTTAAGGAGTTACAGAGGAGTTGCCCCAATCATAACTTGCCGAAAGAGTTATATTGCAAACTTTTTACAATAGAGTTACGGTGGTAACAAGGAGCGTAATAGATGCCGCAACGAGTGGTTTGCTGTTACGTAAAACTATTGATGTCACATGTGATCTTGTTCAAGATATGATAACTAACAACTATCTGTGGTCAATTGAAAGAAGTAGGCCATATCAAGTGAAGGAGCAAAAAGGGGTTGCATCAACTGAGTCACCATCAACCATACAAGCACAGATTATAGCACTGATAAGGAAATTACACAACATGAATGCTCCATCGAGTTTTGTAAGTGTAGTGCAACATGTCTGCGAACTTTGTAACCAATATGACCATATGGAAACAGATTGTTACTTGTTAAACAATTAAGGAATGGAGCAGGAAAATTACATGGGTATGCAGAATAGAGCAACCAATCTATACTCTAGCATGCATAACCTAGGGTGAAAAAACCACTCGAACATTTCTTGGAGTAATTATGCTAGAAACAATACGAGCCAGCCAGGCCCACCTAGATAGCAATAGGATTCTAATAAGGCTTTGGAGTCCAAATTGGATAAGTTGATTGAGGTGGTGACCACTAAATTTAATGGCAAGGGAAAAAAGTGAAGAGGATGAAGGATAAAAAAAAAGAAGGCTCAAGCATAGAATGAGTCAATGCTCAAAAATCAAGCATTGCCTGTTCACAATTTAAAGGTAAAAATACACCAATTAGCCATAACATTAGCAAGTAGACCTTCAGGCACAACCCAGCCAAAAGGAGCAGTTGAAAGTAATAAAATTGAGAAGTCAGAAGGAAGTGGGAGAATCATTTGGCATGGAAACTGCACAAGATCAATTGAGTAATCAATCTGCGGTTACTAAAGACAAGGAGAAGGAGAAACAAGAACAAAAAAAGGAAAACCATATGTACCACCTCCTCCTTACATGCTAAAAGTACCATATACACAGAGACTGTAGTGAAATCAAGTAGATGCCCAATTTTCAAAATTTTTAGACAAGCTGGAGAAACTGCAGATAAACATTTCCTTGATGTAGGCATTATAAAATATGCCCAAGTACGCTAAGTTCTTAAAGGATATCCTCACTAACAAGCATGCTTGGGAGGACGATGAAACAGTGTCTCAATGATCATGAGCTAATTGCTATTAAAGCTGAAGGATCTAGGAAGATTTATTATTCCAAGAATTATCGACAATTTGGAATTTTCTAAGTGCTTTTTTGATCTGGGAGCTAGTGTAAACCTCATGCCATTATCAATTTTCAAGAAGTTGGGATTGGGTGATATGAAGCCAACTTTCATGTTAATACAACTCGTAGACCAGTCGATCAAGAAACCATTCAAAGTGGTAGATGAAGTACTTATAAAGGTCAATAACTTCATCATCCCAGTTAATTTTATGATACTAGACGTAGAAAAAGATTGTAATTGTCCTTTGATGCTGGGAAAACCTTTTGTGAATACTGGAAGGGCTCTGATTGATGTTTATGATAGGAAGCTCGTCTTAAGGATTAATGATGATTAAGTGGAGTTTAGCATGAACAAAATCATCAAGAATGTAGGAAAAGGAAGTGTATATATGAGAGTTAATCGGAATGATGAATGTGTGGGGGAATTAGAAAAATAAGAGGTAGTATACAAGAGAGAACCCTATGTAGAGGATAAGGATGAGATTAGAGAAGGGAGTGAAGAAGAAGAGGAGGTAGGAGAAGACCCACAATAGGAGTCTTTAGATGGAACAAACCTACCCACCCTACCTTCAACTAAACAACCACTTGTACTAGAATCAAAGCCCTTACCTGCACATTCAAGATATACATTCTTAGGTGAGGGAAACACACTTCCAATTATTATTTCAAATTTGTTGGATGAAGATTGGGAGAAGCAAGTGGTCGATACAATTTGGAAAAGGATGAAAGCACTGGGATGGCAACTTTTAGATATTAGAGGTATTAGTCCCAGTGTAGTAATGCATCGGATAAACTTAGAAGGGGGATGCAAAATGGTGAGAGAGAGACAATGAAGATTAAAACCAAACATGAAGGAAGTGGTAAAGAAGGAAATCGTTAAACTTCTAGATGCAAGCATCATCTATCCCATTTCAGACTGCTAAAGGGTGAGTCCTATTCAATGTGTTCCAAAGAAAGGTGGGATGGTGATAATAAAAAATGAGAAGGGAGGAATGTTATCAACGAGAACCGTTACAAGTTAGAGGGTTTTTATAGACTATCGAAAGCTCAACTTTGTAAGGAAGAAGGACCATTTTCCCTTACCCTTTATAGATCAAATGATAGAAAGAGTAGCAGGTCATGCCTACTATTGCTTTTTAGATGGATATTGGGATACAACCAAATCTTCATGTATCAAGAAGATCAGAAAAGACCATTTCACATGTCCCTATGGTACCTTTGCCTACAGACAGATGCCATTTGGATATGCAATGTACGACAACCTTTTAAAGGTACATGATAGCTATTTTTACAGACATAATTGAGGAAATAAAGGAGGCATTCATGGATGAATTTTTAGTCTTTGGAGATACCTTTGAGTAGTGCTTGAAAAATTTAGATAGGGTTTTTCAAAGATGTGAAGACTCCAATTTGGTACTAAATTAGGAAAAATGTCACCATGGTTCAGGAAGGTATAGTTTTGGGTCACCAAATTTTATGCAAAGGAATTGAAGTTAAAAGGGCAAAAATTTAAAGTAATTGATAAACTCCCACTACCCTTTTTTATTGGCTTTAGGACTTAGCAACTTTTATCGCTGATTCATCAAGGATTTCTCCACAATAGCAAAACCTCTCACCCATTTGTTGGTCAATGATATGCCTTTCAGCTTTAATGATGACTGTTTGAATGACTTTGACAAGCTGCAGAGGGCATTGATTTCAGTACCCATTTTATTTACCAGATTGGTCACTTCCATTTGAGCTCATGTGCGATGCCAGTGATTATGCTGTAGGATGTGTGTTGAGCCAAAGAAAAGAGAAGAAATTACATGCTATTTATTACGTAAGCAGGACACTAATTGGACCACAGCTAAATTACACAACAATAGAGAAAGAATTACTAGCTGTGGTGTTTGCATGTGATAACCGATCATATTTTCTAGGCTCTAAAGTCATTTTTTTAACTGATCATGCGACATTAAGATATTTATTTGTAAAGAAGGACACTAAGCCTTGATTAATGTTGAGGATTTTTCCTACAAGAGTTTGATCTGAAAATTCATGATAAAAAGGGAGCATAGAATGTGATGGCAGATTATTTATCCAAACTAGGAGGAAAGGAATATAAAGTTAAATTAGAGATAAATGAACAATGCCCTGACGAGGCTTTAATGTGGATAAATGCATCTAACATATCGTAGTTCGCAGACATTGTGAATTACCTAGCGAGTGGTATCTTAACATTTGATCTTAAGTACCAAGAACAGAAGAAGTTTCTTTCTGATTGTTCACATTATTTATGGGAAGAGCTACTTTTGTTTAAAATGTGCGATGATGGCTTGCTGAGGCGATGTGTTCCAGACGATGAGTTTAATGCTATTTTGACTCACTGTCACAATTCGACATATATTGGACATTATGATGCTAATAAAATAGCTGCTAGATTACTGAAGTGTGGTTTCTTTCATCCAACATTATTTAAAGATGCACAAGAATGGGTAAAAAATGTGATAGTTGTTAAAGGATAAGGAATATATATACAAGGGATGAAATGCCGATGACAACAATACTTGAAGTTGAGGTCTTTGATGTTTGGGGGTTAGATTTTATGGGACCGTTTCCGTCTTCATATGGAAACAAACATATTTTGGTTAGTGTAGATTATGTGTCGAAATAGGCTGAGGTGATGGCAACTGTAACAAATGATGGTCGAGTGGTTCAAAAGTTCCTTAAGAAGATAATCAATAGATTTGGAGTGCCACAAGTCATTATCAGTGATGGAAGTACCCATTTTCATAATAATCCTTTTGAAACATTATTGAAAAAAATATGAAGTACAACATAGGATAGCAACACCATACCATCCCTAAACAAGTGGTCAAGTTGAGGTCGTCAACTGAGAACTGAATTTTTTTTAAGAAAAGACCATCAACTCTTCAAGAAAAGATTGGGTGAATAAACTGGATGATGCAGTTTGGGCCTACTAGATAATATATAACACAAGCATTTGTACGACAACTTATAGATTGATTTGTGGAAAGGCTTGTCACTTACTAGTAGAATTAGAGTATAAGGTGTATTAGGGAATTAAGGCCCTAAACTGGGATGAAAAAGAAACTGGGGAAAAACAAAAGCTTTAATTAAATGAGTGGGAAGAATTAAGGCTGCAAGCATACAAAAAAGCGAAATTGTATAAGGAAAAGGTAAAGCAGTGGTATGATGCACATCTTAAGCAGAAGGACTTTCATACAGGGGATCTGGTTTTACTATTTAACTTAAGACTTTGTTTGTTTCTAAGAAAATTAAAATCTCAATGGAGTGGACCCTTTACAGTAGTTAATGTTTTTTTCCATCTGGGCTGTTAGATTTAGAAAATGTGCATGGAGAAACCTTTAAATTGAATGGCCACCGCTATAAGCCTTATTTAAGTAGTCAACTGTCCTAAGAATGAGAGAAGCTATCTCTCTAACCCCTCTAGTGATCCAAGCATAGGCTAAAGAGTCTTGCTAGTGACCACAAAAACTAGCAATAGTTTTTTTTATATATAGTGTCATGTGTTTTATGTTTTACATTTTATTTTACTAATGTTTTTAAATTTTATGTGTGCTTGTAGGAAGATAAAGTAAGAGAACAAGGGAGCTATGCTGAGGGAGTACAATTTCCAACAATGCTACCTTTACTGTCGTCCCATTGAATAAGCTTTCTCATGCCCTTTATCTTATATTTTTGTTATTTTTGCTTTTTTATGTGAATTGTGTGATTGATTGTTTCATTGTTCACCACTTCCACACAATGAGGACAATGTGTCATTTATGTGTGGCAGAGTGGTATGCAATTTTGCATTGCATATTGTGTGTCTTAATTAACTCCCTAAAATTTTTCCTATTTTGTATGATTTTGTGTCAATATGCATAATTCTCTTTCAAGTCTTGTATGGATTTGCATTATTGTCACTATCGAAAGTGTATCAATGGCATAGTCGGATAAGGGTGAAATTAATTTTAAATGTGATTATTTAGCATATGAAAGCATTTTAGCTTATGAATTTGTGTTTGATTGAGAATTGAGGTAAATCTACATGTGAACTAGGATATAGAACTTATTTTTACATTTGATGTTACATGATGGATGTATTTACGCTTAGAATAGATTAAACTGGTAAGAAGCTACAAGTAGTCTTTTATGAAAATTGAAAAGTTACAATGAAATGAAGTAGGTTAAATGTGAAAAAAGAGAAAAAAAGAGAGGTGTGTTTAAATGGATAACTATTCCGCTGGCCCAAAAAGGGTTAAGAATAGAGCTAGTAGCCAGCTGTGAAAGGTGATATAGTTGTGTAACCAGTGGACATTGATCATAAATTTTTGCCTTCGGGTCAAAAGGCTCGAATGACTCGCTAGCTAAGCTTAATAATAACTTATAAAAAAATGACCTAGTTAAGTAACCAGGAGACATTCGTCACAAATGTTTTCCTTCACATCAAAAGACTAGGTTAGCATTAAAAACATAATTAAAAAATGTGTTAATGAAATAAAAGCCTATTGATCT
Organism: Erythroxylum longipes; assembly: GCA_027563885.1. Lineage (NCBI taxonomy): Eukaryota > Viridiplantae > Streptophyta > Magnoliopsida > Malpighiales > Erythroxylaceae > Erythroxylum > Erythroxylum longipes. The sequence continues at coordinate 4,761 of JAOQMS010046258.1, read as the reverse complement.
TTGTATAATAGCTATAATTTTCATAGGGGTGACTCAGTAATAGAATACCTTTCTACTTGATTGCTATTCATAAATGTGTTTACTTAAGTGACATAAATGTAGGGATAGGCTATAATTATCTTGATTGACTTGTATATTTATTTCGTTCCATTTGAGCATGAATGAATAAGTTGAAATTTTGGATTATGTTGGATAATTATGTTTAGGATTGAAAGATTTCTTTAAGATGTTGTGAGCGTACCATGAGATATGGGGATGAGAAATATGTTGTGAGTGTACCATGAGAGTGGACATTTATGTAGGACATTCCATTTATCAAGTTACTTCATCATTTAAATAGAGATATGGGATGTGATGTTGTTGTTAATCAAATCTAATTAATGATTAGTTTAGGAATGGAGGTTGAGAGATCACATACTAGATTTTAATGGTTCTTTTAGGATTATTCAGTCCAAATATTAAGAGAGAAATGGATGAGACATTAGAAAATATTTAAAACCAAACACAATCATATTGACAAGAATTGAAAGATTACACAGGGTAGTAAGGGTATGCTAACTTTAGTAATTCGATTTTTTCAATTTTAGCATCGATTCCTCTTATTTATGGCAATCTTAATTCTTTGAATTTTTTATTCTAATTCCTATTTTAATTTTTTTAATTTTCCAATAATTAATTGTTCAAACAAAGTTTAATTTAAACTACTAAGGTGACTACACAATTCCTGTGGGATTTGATACCAAGTATACTATAAATCGACCCATGCACTTGCGGTACTTGGGAAAACAAGTAGGATAGTTAAATTCCTATCAATAATCCAGCATACCAATATGAATATTCCCCTTAAATACTATAGCCACGATGTACTTTTGTAGTTTATCCATTGCCGATCACCCACAGGAAAATTTTTCAACGAGAGAATTGGTGAAGGGGACAACCAATTTTGCAACTTTTTTAGGAGAAAATTCAATACAAGGCTCACCCTTGTAAGTTGTAGGATCCTTAATAATAACAACATCAAAATTGTGGGTAGAGTTTTGTAATACGTTTGAGAAGGAACGCTGTTGGTGGAGGTGGCGAACGGCCACCAGAGGCTGCTTCTATGAGGCTGACGTTTAAGGATCGTAACAAAGTCTTCCTATCTCCTCAAACAAAACTGATTCACTTCTTCAAATCCAATAATATGTGTTGTAGATTTATCTCCTTAAGTGTTTTGCGTAATGATAGAAGGACAAGATGTCCAAAAAGTGATGACCAAGTGGTCCTTTGATTTGATAAGAACAAGTTCCAATGCTTCAACTGTGGCATCTCCGAGAGGCTTTAGATCTTGATAACCAATAACCTTTTTGATAATTTGAGGGATGAACAACAACCAATGCTCTCCTTAATTTCTCATTCTCTCTACTCTATTTTGTTATAAATTCACTAAATCTTTGCAGAGGCGTAAACGTGATTGAGAGGCATCAAACCCTAGGTCGATCAATGGAGTTACTATAGGTATGTAGCGCCCCCATACCTGATGATGGCTCTCGCTCACCTCACCATTCTTGCCACTTTCTTGGTTATTGTTAGCTTGCCTGTCACTCTTATTTCGCTCACCGGTGGATCATGTTTTGTTTTATCGCTCCCAATCACCTCACCAATCGCTCACTCAATTTTAGATCTTGATCTTGTATTTCTTGAGATATTTGATGTGTTTATTAGTGATGGAAACTAGATAAGTGAAGAAGGAAGAAACCTTGAGCGATATTAGGTTGCATGATAGTGTCATGATAGTGCATGCCATGTTATGATTGTGACAAAATTTCTTCATTCTCATGATCGTGACACCTATGTCACAATCATGTCAAACACTTCCCAGGGTTGAGATTTTTCATCTATTTTGAGGTTTAGGGCAATTTTGGAATCGATTTAAAGGTGAAACTAACTACACTCTTAATTCCCTTAAGGACTATTTAAGAGCATAAAATACTTTAAATTAAGGTAGCCACTATCTTGAAAAATTGCATCAAACAAGGAGGATCAAGAAGAATGTCGATGATTTTGCACATTTCCAGATCAAGTTTTTCTTTCTTTCCTTTTATTGTTTTCATTGAACTTGATATGTCGACCGGATTCTAAGATGTTATTTGCAATTATGAGTTTTTCAAGATTAGGTGTTGTTCTTAAGTTCTTTTGGGACTTAATTTCGTTTGGTTCAACACATATTTTGTGTTGTGTTAATGGTGTAGCATCCCACTACCATAGAATATATACCTGAACATCCAAAGGGAATTCTAGAACATACCTTATGATAATGGCATGTTAGAGTAATCACTTTCACTTATATGGCATCATACATAATAATACAACACTTTAAAACTCAACTCCTCATTTCAATTACTAACATAATTTACACTGTAGTCATTTAGAAAAATATTTACATCATCACAAGCATCTAAGAGTTTACTACTCTTTTTTTACAAAAGTTCTATATGACAAAAGAAACTACATAAATACAATGTACAACTCCTCAGATGTTAGCTGGCCAAACCTTTGAGCCATTTCTTAATTCCAAAATGTTCTTCTAGAGTGTCTTAGGAACTAGGACTTCACTCTCATACCTGAAAAGCCACGTTGCAATTTTGATGAGTTTTGCGAACTCAGTGAGTGAACCATCCTCGATGTGCTTATTCAGAACATCAAACATTTCAAATATAGACCAAATGCACAATATTTCCAACTTAATAATTCATCATAGATTACACTTATTTCGTATAATATTTTCATAAGAATTCAATCATATTATCAAATGTACATAAATATGACATATCTCTATATCATCATAATTCAAAAATGTTTTCACAATCATATATGTACAAATGCATATGTATATGAAACTCCACTTTTGTTTTTATTTTGTTATGACCGAGCTCCTTTCACTGTCCCATATCCCTTGTGGATATTGGGCTCATTTCAGATTTTATCCCATACCCATTGTGGATACTAAGCTCATTAATCACGGAGCTAGTAGCTCTATGTGAACATTTTTGAGCTTTAAGCTCTTTCAGACTGGCCAGTCTGATCACAATGCCTTTATCTAATCATGCATAGCAATGTTATGCATCAACTCACAAAATATTCCATTAATAACATTTATTCATAATGCACAGTCAGATTTACATGTTCATTGGACCTAATTTCGGCATTCAACTTTTCGTTGAGTATACAGATATTTTTCAGATTCATATGCAAACAGAAATAAATCAATCCTAGTAAGCAATCTAGGTTGACTCACAGTCAATCAGATCATCAACAGTTCAATAACTACAAGTTAAAAAGAAATAAATCAATCCTAGTGAGAACATCTAGTTGATTCACAGTACGCTTCAGATTATGCTATTATCTGGATGGTCTGGCAATGTCTGGATGATGGCGTTCATCTCAAGAGTCTAAAATCATACAATTCACACATAATCCACATTACAAAGTCGATCAATCAAATACATATTCAATCATGTATATATATATGTGCCATATTCGATGCATGCTCAATGAATTTCTCAGGTATGTTTCCTTAATCACAATTCATGATCTTTTAAACATTGTCACTTGGATATGTCTTGTTTGCACTTAGGTTTACACCTCATTTAACTTGTTTAATCTAAATTCATCAATCAATCATCAAACTAGTTCATTTCAAACCTAAATGCATCATAGGAAGGTACCTTATCATTAGTTGTTTCAAATATCACTTAAAAGAGAAGTATTAATCTTTAAGCCTTGCCCATAATCGTGGTGGACCTTGCCACGATCGTGACAGAACCCAATTTTTACCAGACCACATTCAATTTTCCAGAATTCATGCTCATTTATGCATCCTCATTTAGACTTGAATTATACTCCAATTTCAACTCAAAATTATTCATTTTATAGCTCACAAATCATAGCCTTTTATGCATTAAAAATCAAACCAAAACTATTATACGTTATCATGCATATAGTCTTAATTCTTTCTCATTTCAAGAACACCATATTCACATATTTCTTTAGCATAAATCTATTGTCATTATACTTCAAATCCAGATCTAATTCATCAATGAATCGACTTAATATCCATGATTTTCATTCACCAAGAACAAGCATAAAACTTCCAAGTTCATTCAACACATTTCCAGCGCATATCATCACCAACACCATACACATCTCATTCCAATTCAAGCATCATTCTCATACTATTAAATATGATATAAAGATCATATTGTTACTTAATTTTAAAAATTCCAATTTAGCTCAAGACTTCAGATTAAACTAACCCTCTATGCAATCTACATCATCTCAATTCTAAGGTGAAAATAGATTTATTTTTAGCAGCAAGATGAAGGTAACATTCAGCTAGTTTCTTAGCTATTTGATGAAGGATTAAGGTGTGAATTTTGTGTAACAATTTAGATAGGGTTTAAATAAAATGCAGAGGAGAACAATTTTGGTGAAGGAAACAAAGAAAGAAGCAGCAGAAACTTGGTTGCTGAAACTTGCTTCATCAATATGGTAGGTGTCACAAAGGTCTACTTTGGACCAGAACTTTCACCACAAGTTGCGCCCACCTTCGTGCGGCAATCTCGCTTCAGTCTGCTTAAGCAAGATTCAGCCTTCTCATGTGAATGTCGTCGAACAAATCCGTTAGCCCTTGAACACCTCATGCGCACACAAGTGTTTAAGTGTTTCCCTCACACACGAAAAGAACACAAGTGTAATAGAGTAAAGAAAGCAACAAGAGAT
>JAOQMS010046225.1:0-33233 GCA_027563885.1 Erythroxylum longipes | reverse complement strand
CTTCATAAAAGAACACAACTTCTATTTAACAAAACTATCCAGATTCGTCTAACTCATAATGTACATTCACCAAATGGATTACTGTAAATCTTCACCAATAACTGAGATTCTTACCTCAACAGAAACTCTTTCTTCCTTCTTTCTTTTTTCGTTATTGAATACACTCGGATTCTCTCTTAAGCTTTACAGAATTTGCAACTTGTCTCACAACTCTCCTCTTTCCACTCTCATCCGAAGCTTCTCTTCTATTCTTTCACTCCCAAACACGCCACCTTCTGCCAAGAAGACAAGTCCTCCATGCCTTTTCCAAAAGTCCTCTTTACCGTTGGTACTTAAGCTATATACCAAAATTACCCTCAATTTCTTCTCATGCATTCACTCCCTAAGCTATTATGCTTAAATTAATGGAAAATTTTTCACGGGGCCGACAAACAGGATGTTACATAAAATATTTAAAATTTTATAACAATAATACCAACGAAGTGACATGGATATATCTTAGACATTATTAGGGATTAAATTAGTTACAATTTAGCATCTTTATAGCATCTTTTATATGAGTTATACAATATTTTGCTATGTTTAGGTCATTGTCTTATAGGTGTTGATTTGGAAGAAAAATCCCAAATTTGAGTGCAACTTTCTCTATAATTGCCAATTTGAGAAGATACTTGAGTCATTAAAAGTTAATAAGATAGAAAACAATGTTTTTAGAAGTTAAATAAATGAATTAATAGAGACGGATAAAATTACAAAAAAGACCCTAAGGAAACATAATTCTCTATTATAATTCCAACTAGTTTATTCTCACCAGCCCTATACAAGTTGCTAGCTAATGACTAATATGTTTACTTTTTAGTATAGGGAGTTACATTTTCTCAATTCTTCATGCTATAGCTATACTTACATCACATTCTTTAGCTTCCTTACTAAGAATCAGTTGCTCTCTAATACTAGCTATGGCTTCACTACTTCCTTGGAGTTTTCCTTGTCCTTTATGCATATTAAGTTCCTCTCTTTCTAGAGCTCTTTAATATAGGTTCCAAGGATGTTGACGTACACCACTACATTACTTTTGTGAATTTTTTGATCCCTCTATAGCCACTGAGTAATATAGGGGAAAGCGTTAAAGGCTGTCTACCATTAACATAGTCCTTTGATTTTGTTCCATATTTCACTTGGGAAACTACATTTATAGAATAAATCTAGTAATGATTACTGCTTTTCCTTGGAAATTATACAAATACTAGCCAATTTAAGATAATACAATTTGTCAATTATGCTCATTTTATTCCTTATAGTCAACCAAAATATTGAAAATATTGAAGTTTCAGGCATATTACTTGTGCTAGCTCACCTTTTGATGCCTTGCAGCTATCCAATCTTGATATGCTTTGTTTATAAACTGCCCATTAGCCTAGTTATTCTGTCTATAGTATTCTTGCAACTTATAGTTAGGATTATATTGAGGAATCAAATGCTCGAGCTCATTTGGGAAACTATTATATTATCTCTCCTTTACCTATATATATACCTTAACCTCTTCAAGGATGTTTCCTATAATTTGAGAAGCTTTTTGGTTTCCTAATAATAGGCCATTTCTTTCATAATTATCATAGTATAATGAATCCATGTTTCCATTCTCGATCTTGCAACTAATGTTTTGCTCAAAGGTATCCCTCAGCTTTAAAAGCTAGGATAAGAACCAAACATAAGAGGTTCTAATAGGCAAACCTTAAATGCTCATTCCTTTTAAAATTTAGCTATGTATCCATTTTCAAAAAGGAATATTTATCCATTTAAAACTCTCTAAAGCCTCTTTCCCATCAAGATCCTATTATTGGTTCTTATTAGAGTGATTCTCAATCCTTCTTCATCCAAAGGCTTCCAGACTTTAGATCATTTAACTTTTGTATTTTACCTGCTCTCACTAAGCTTTCTTGATAAGAATTTCCTCATACTCCCCCAATTGTTTTGATTAAAATTTTAGATAGGAACATATAAGTAATCTATAAATGTGTAAGGAGTTTGATATATCTTTAATATGTTAAAGTTTACCTCTAAAAGATAGGGCTTTATTTTTCCAACAACTATTTCTCTTTTGAATCTTCTCTACTATATGTAAGCATTCTTTGAACTATAATCTTCTTATTAACATAGAGTTGGGTTTGTTTAGTATTCATTATAGTTAATGCAAAGAGTTTATCAACAATATGGTTTGCATTGGTTGTAAGAACAATATGGCTTTTGTTGTAATTGATATCCAAACCTATGTTCTCTTTAAACTATTTTAGAGTTAACATCATGATCTTAAATAACTTGATGTGTGCCTTAGAGAACAAAATCAAATCATCATAAAAGCATAAGCTGGATAAGCCTATTGTTTTACATTTGCTGTGGAGATTGAAATCAAATTCTCTCAATAAGTTATGCTTTAGTAATCTTGTCAATACTTCTATAAAAAGTATAAATAAGTATAGTAAAAGGGGATCTCTCTGTCTGAGTCCTCCAGTTGGGATACCATTTATAAGCATAATGAATGATGTAGTAGTAATGCAAGATTTGATCTAGTCTCTAAAAACACTAAGGAACCCTTAAACTTTAAACTGATGAAGTATGAATTCCCAACTTATACAGTCAAATTCCTTGTTAAAATAGATTATGATTGCATGATTTTTTGGGAAATTTTTCCATAATTAACCCTTAATAGTTCTTAAGTAATAAGCAAATTGTTACCAATTTGCCTTCCTTCTATAACTATACCCTAATTGTCACTTATTAATGAATTGAGCACTAATCTTATCCTATTAGCTAAATTCTTTGAGATAACTTTATATTAGTCTAAACTCTCCAAAATATAAGGGTTGGGGGGTTTCAGGAAACAAGGAAAGTTTTGTTAATTTCCTTAAGTATGGATCCACAATTAAATAACTCTTGAATAGCTTCAGTTACCAAATTCTTCACTTACGACCATGCTTTTTTAAAAAAGAAACCATTCAAACCATTTGGACTAAGAGCTTTTTGGCCATTCAATTGAAATACAAAATTCTCCACTTATCATCAACTAGTTTTGTTGGTCGCTTAGAGTCTTTAAAGCTAATTTGGAAGTTGATGAAAAAACTAAGAGTTTGAACTATGAAGGTACTAGTTGAGCTAGTACCAATTGAGTCTCGAAAAGAATTTAATAGTTTCCTTCATTAAAACCTTCTTATTGGATATAAATCTCCCCTCTTGAGAAATAAATGAATAGATTATGTTAGTATTTCTTTTGATATTATAGATTCGAAAAATTATTTAGTGCATATTTCCCCTTATCTTAGTTAATTATTCCTGAATCTTTGTTTCAAAAGAAAGAAGTGATCATTAATGAGTTTCAAAAAACTAATTAGAGTTAAATTTTCCTCTTTTAGGAGATCTTTGCTACCAAGATTGTTTGAAAGGCATTACTTGATAACAAGAAGCTTGTCCTTAGTAAAGGCTATAACTTGTCTTATAATCAAAGCTTTCTTTTCATTGACCCTTTTAAGCTCTTGCTTTATACATTTAAGTTTTTGTACACACAAATTCCTTGCTACCTTGAATTCTAGTTTCCACCCCTTTTTGAACAGCTTCCTGAAAATCTTTATCAAGAACAAGAAAGTGATTAAATATAAAGAAAATCTTGTATTGACCTACTTGAAAATCTCATGAATTTGAGTGAGACTATGATCAAAGAAGAAGGGTTGTATAAACCAAGCTTCTCTTTAAGGGAAGTTAACAACCTATTCAAGATTAATCATAGCTCTATCTTATTTTCTTCCTAAGATGCTAGCTTGATTCAAGATTTTGTTTCTCCTAAGTAAAGACAGTACCTTCATATCTCAAGCTAGTAACTTCCAATTTTTCTACACAATCCCTGAAATCTTTTAAGTAGTTTTGGAGTCCCCACTTATAATCCAAGACCCTAGACATTTCTTTTGGAATCTTTCTAAAATTTTCCATAACAACTTTATAAAAGTCATCAGAGATTGATTCAAACTCAACGATGTAAAAAATTGGATAAATTAGTGAAAAAGGCTAGATAGGCACTAGACATAACTAATAAAGAAACCTAATTGATAACAGTTACAAAATGGTGTTAGGTGCTAGTAACATACTAATTTTATATAACTAGAGTTCCAAAATAAAACTTATTCAAGGCTATTCTAATGTTAATTCTTATACATGCAATATAAGGAAATGTAGAATTAAAACACCTAAGGACTCTAATGTAAACCCGGGTTGTGAGTGCTATTATTATGGTTAACTTAAAGGGATTTTTAGGAGGTGTGTGACAGCCAATTTGAGTTTTGGTGATTGTTTTTTAGTTTCTTAACATATAAGAAGGCTTTGGAACAAGAATTGCAAGAAGATCAACATTAATTTGGACACAACTAAGATATCTTATTTTATATTTCCTTCTTTACTTTCTTTTATATTAATATTGACTTGTTTTAGTGTTGTTTTCATGATGTTTAGTAGCTAAATTCCTAGCTAAGATTAGAGATATAGTTTATAATGAATCTTTCAATTATTAATGCATTAATTGTTATTAATTGGTTAAAACGTATTCTCTTTAATCTTAATTATTGAGTTTGTGACTAATCATTATAGATTCAAGCTTAGGAATTGTATGATGGATTGAAAGGTGAAATATAATATATGCACCACGAGAAAAAACATTATAGGTTTAGAGAAAGAGATTTCTTCAACTACAGTGATAATTAAATAGATTAACTATACTTAATGAGTTGATTAATATTAATTATGCATATAAGAGATGGTAATTACTTCTGTGTAAGGATATAGATAAATTAGTTGTTATTTCATCCTAAATAATCAAGCTTACATGATAATTAGAATTCATATAAGTGAACCTAAAAAACACATCATTTATCTTATTGATTTATCTTTACTTAAATATCTTGTTTTCATTAGTTTATAAAGTAATCACTTCTTACTAAATCTTATTTTATTTAGTTTCTATATTTAACTAGGATTAATAAACTTAGTAATAGAATCCTTGTGGGATTGATACCTAGAATATTCTAGTTTTATAACATGTTTCGATTGATTTTATACACTTGTAAAACAATTTTGATCAATTTTTGGCTTAGTTATCAAAGAATATTCACTTGTTATATTGTTAATTCTAGCTTTTCTATTGTTTTATTTTCTTTCATTTTTTTGGGTATTTGACATAAGATAGGAGATCCATGAGTGCAAACTTGGATGATTTATTCCCTGTAAACCTTAAAATCGAGTGAACCTAAAGATAAACAAAGCAAGAAGGAGAGAAACGATGGTTGCAAATTAGGATAACATATTTTTTTGGTTTAGAGAATTAATAACTACCTTAAATAAGTATGAGAGACATTCGATTTTCAGTGATCAATGTAGATTCCTCATGCTTTAGATTAAGTTAAAGGATATAAAATAATAAGTTAAAGCAAGTCCATCTCCCCTTGTTATCGATGTTTAATGGATTAACTGGGAAGATGCATCATGGTAAGCAATAATTTTATTCAATATCAAGCAATTCTATTAAATGGCCTTATAGAAGAAGAGCTTCAAATGAGGTACTTTCTTAACGAGAGATCAAGCAAAGATGTGGTGGAACTTGTTGAGGTGGATTTTTTTAAGGAGTGGGATTAAATGTATGACACCTTTGTGTTACAATTCTTTCCTCCATATAAAACTGCCAAGCTGGGTATGCAAATTTAAATCTTTGCATGGAAAGAAGGGGAATCATTCCATATAGCTTGGAATGATATAAAGCCTTCCATAGCTAATTCCTACACCATCAATATTCATTACAACTGATTATGTATTTCTTTTATAAAGGCCTCGCATTAATATGCCAAATTTTGGTTGATATTAAGGTGAAAGGATATCTACAAAACAAATAAGGAAGTAAAGTAGATCATTGAGACCTAGGCTAAAAATTTGCCAATTATGGTGGTAAGGGTGAAAATCAAAAGCTTCCGTTTATATGGTTTAAGCTTCTTTAGACTTGGTATCATAAGTAGTTGACCTTTTGTACCAAATAAAGATGTCACCAACTAAAATATAGGTAATAGAAAGTTATGATATTAGTGTGATATGTATGGACATCCTTTACATGCATGTTTGAATATGGAGCTAACCCCAAATCGCTATAAAGAGCTTAATTACGTAACTACCTATAAAGGAAAACAAGTTATTAAGAATGACCCCTTCCTCAATAATTACAATCTGAGATAAAAGAATAACCATTTTTTTAAAAATGGAAGGGATTTGGAGGTAGACCTATAGGACCACTTAGGTTCTAATAATGATCTTAGTTTTAACAACCACCACCATAGAAACAGATGATAGAAAAGATTCTTAAACAATAGATTCTAAAAAAGATAACTTAGGAAATTTGAATCTTAAGTGGGTATGCTGTTGTGCCCAAATAAGTTCTAAAAATACCTAGGCTATCCTACTCGCAAGTATACGAGGTAGTTGTAGTGATTACCCAAGGTCGTCTCCCACAGAAGTGAAATTGGTTCACTAAAATTAGCCTTGAACAAAAAATAAAAACATATGTAATCCTAAACACTCTATCCTAATTTGTTGAGTGAAGGTTTTAAAGAAAATCACCAGATTAACCTAAAAAGTAAACATACTTAATTTGGAGCAAAAACGAATAGATTAATCGAAGTGGAAAACTCTTGATAATTAATTTCACTAATTTAATCTCCTATACATGATTAAGGAGAAATGATTGGGTGTCGTCTTACTAAAATTAGCAGTTGGGTTTTAAGATCAACTCGAATAATAAACTAAGTCTAACATTAATATTCAATAAGTTATCATCCGAAATAATTATGGAAACCTAACTATTAATTACCACTTAAGTTAATATATTTCTAATTCTTAACCTAAGAGTCTATAGTTTCTTGTTCAATATTAGACTTCTTTTCTCGATCCTTCATTTAATACCAAAATGAGGCAAAGTTTGATCATGCTATTATATCCATTTAGTTCAGAAACTATACCAAATATAAGACAACAACACAATCCCTCACTCATGCATATTTGACTAAAATAGCTATATTAATCCTCAAGAAAAAGAGATCAACCCATAATGGAAATAACAAGATTCATCATATTCAAATACTTTAATCTCATCTTGATCAATATAAGAGAAGTATCAAACTAATAAACCAAGTGAATAACTGAAATAAACTATCAAAGCTAATAGAGTATGAGTCCATCAACTAATAGAGGAGTAAGTTCATTAAAGCAACAAAGAAATAATAAACAAAATAAGCAAAAAAGTTTTTGGATGAGGGAGTTTTGGTGATCTCAAGCCACTCCCAAACTTCCTACATTAGCTCTCACACCTTCTTCTTCGACTTTGTTCTCATCCAGATGATTGATTGCTCATGTTGCTTCGACCTCTGCTTCCTTTGTCTACTCTTTCTCTCTTCCATCTTCTCATCCGAAGCTCTTCTCTGTTTACCTTCTATACCTTCTTTCTCTTTATATGTTATGTCCCCCAAATGAGTCTGTGGTGTGAAAGATGTGTGTGATGGAAGGAATGAATGTGTCTATGAGAATGTTTCACCACCCTCAATTCCTCCTTTATTTTTAGTATGACGCTAGGTTTAGGGTTTCGAGTCGCCACCCCTACAGCTGCCACACAAATAATTAGACGAATAAAATAAAAAAATTTCACAAGGGTGAGTATGGCATTCACAGGTGTGACTCATTGTCACCCCCATGCAGCCACTGTCACCCCCATGCAGCCCTGGTCATGGTGGTGACTAAAGGTGTCACCACCATGACAAAAGTTTACGTCAACTTTCCCTTCAACCTTCATGCAAAATTCACAAAATAATCCAATCAACATTCATACAATATTCACACCATTTCCAATCAATTTATCTCACATTTGGATTAAAACACAAGTATTTGTAACCAAAATCAAGATATGAAGACAATTAAAAGCAATAGAAACTAGACACAACAATTCTCCCTCACTTAAACTATGTTTGTCCTCAAGCATAATAAAAAACACTAGACTATACAAGAATGAACCATGGAAACAACAATTTTCCCAAATAATAGTTAAAGACATCAACGATCATTTCAATAAACACAACTTAAGAACTTGAAACTCATAATACTCCATGAACAAGCTATACTTAGCATATTTAGCAAAAATCAACAAGTACTTTAATTCAAAGAACCATCAACAAGTGTGATAGACACTCATTCTACTCTCCATCCTCTCAAGCATTCAAAGGTAGGATATGTATTCACTCATCGTTCATTTCATGTAAGGCATCTACCATAAGCCTACTTACCAATTTAATCTACGTCACTTATATCAAACACAAACATCAATCCGAAGGTCTTTGTTTCGGTTGTAATAGGGTCAAGCTAAGGGTAGAAAAAAGTAAAATCGCAGTTAAAACCATAACAAAAATTAAGCATTTAAAATAATACAAAACAATGAACTATAAAACATTCAATTCTTTCCTCTCATTTAACAAAATTAACACTTCCCATTTTTACTTCTCTCCTCTTCTTTTCATTTTCTAGTCGTCTTCTCTTCCTTCCTTTTCTTTTTTATTTCTTTTTCTTCTTTTTATTTCTTTCTCTCTTCTTTTTTTAATTTATTTGTTTAAAACAAGGAAATCAAAAGAAGAAAAATATAAAGGAGAGATAATTTCTACAACCATCCCCATTCCTAATTCAATAGCTAACCATATCCTACGATTCCCCCGCACTTATTCAAAAAATTATTCCCTAAACCCAATCATACACATTCAGATGCTCAACTTGCCTTATGGTAGGTATAATGAAGAGGATAAATAATTAAAGTCAAGGCTCATTTTTTTGGGTTTAAAGAAATAAAAAGTTTCATATTAAGCTCAAAAGGGGTTCACTAAAGGTAACATCATGGTGGTTTTTTAATCAGAGGGGGTAAATCTTAGTTGTCTTCATCATTTCAACGTTTGCATAAAATTATATGATTTCAACTAGTATTTACAAGCAAGTTCTAGAGTCCCTCAATCATGAAAGAACACCCTCAACAAAGAATACTTGAATTTGGTGTTTAATAGTTCAAAAAGGATCAAATTCTTACCAAATGAAAAGTGTCATTTATCTATCACAACAAGCTAATGTGCTTTTAACTGAAATCCAAGTCAATTAGCCTAAGCATGCAAGTATACTCATTCACTCATATTATGCATTTCTAATCTTGATCAAGTTTATATCATGACCATGCATTTCTAACTATTAAATGGGAAAACAAACACATAATAAACAAATAATAAATATTTTTTAACTAAAACTCCCCCCACACTTAAACATCACATTATCCCTAGTGTGATGCAAAAAAGTAAAAGAGGAATCTAAGACACAAAATAACATGAATAAGGACAAGCATTAAAACTAAAAGATAATAAACTAACCAACGGTAAAAATAATAAAAAGAAAAGGGATAGAAATATGATACAAAAGTGTGGGTGATGGTTGCATCGATGCGGTGTGAAGTATGGCAATAAGCATGGTGTACTACATTAAAGAGTGGTGAACAGCTACGAGGAAGACAAATATAAGAGATTGAGAAATAGGCCTATGGACACAAAGCGAACAAATTTAAGTGGAGTTTCACTAAAAAGAAATAACTAATAACTAATTGAAAAATAAAATGCAAATTATATGGGTTGCCTCCCATTTAGCGCTTCTTTAATGTCTTTAGCTAGACATCTGAACCATCATGCTCAAGGTGGATCACTCAAAGTGACCAACTCCATTGTTTTATTCTCTTCATTAGAATTTTTCTCAAAGAATTTGTCAACCTCTCCCTCAGTTGCATCGACCAGCAATTGGTAGCACTTGTCAATCTTTCATCAAGCCTGACTTCTTTTCTTCTTCTTCTTGTGAGGCAAAATCAAAATATATAACATTAATTTGATCAAAAAAAGAACAGTCTTCATAAACAGTAGTACGAATAGGTTCAACATTAAAGATTGAAAATTCTACTGTTTCACCCAAAACAATTATACTCAGTTTCCCATTCTTCACATCAATCAAGGTATTGGTAGTGGACATAAAAGACCTCCCTAGGAGTATTGTGTGCTCCTTCCCTAACTATTTAACCTCCCATATGTCTAGGACAACAAAGTCTACAAGAATAATCAATCCTCCAACCTTCACTGACACATACTCCATTATTCCTGTCAGATAATGGATTGACCTATCAATTAATTGTAAACATATGTTTGTAGGTCTTAAATGTCTTAGATCCAATTTCTCATAAAAAGATTAAGGCATAAGGCTTATACTCGTCCCAAGGTCAAGCGTACCCTTAACCTTATCATATTAACTATTGATACTTGCACAAGAAATCTCCCTAGGTTTTTCAATTTGGGGGGTAATTGTTGTTGTAGCATTGAACTTGTAACCTCTAAAACCATGACCTTCTTGTTTGTCTCAAACTTCCATTTCTTGGTGCTTAGTTCCTTGAACAACTTCACATAAGATGGAATGTTTCCGATCACACCTAACAAAAGCAGATTATTATTAACTTTGGAAACATGTTATATAAATCAGAAAATTGCTTATCTTATTTTGATTCTTTAAGGCAACTTAGATATGGGATCGGTGGTCTATAAGGATTAGCCGCCTTATGCAGTCTTAGTTCTTCATTAATTGCAGTTGACTACATACCTTAGTTTTTCACCTTTTTGAACATGACTTGAAAGGTTGTTGTGCCCATTGCTTTCTTCATTTTGCTCACCTTTGTCATTGTGATACTCTCCTCCTCTTGATTACTTGCACCAAACCTATTAGAAGGGATCTCAATATAATTATCAATTACCTTACCACTTCTCATAATAGTGACTACTTACTCGGGTTGACTGGGCAACTTCCCTTTCTAATTGTTGTACATTTATGCAGCAAGTTGCCCTATTTGGATCTCAATCCTCTTTACAGATGCCTCCAAAGAATCGAACCTCTTATTTTTTTATCTTTTGATTTTGAGTTGTGACCTGAATAAACGCATTCAAGCTTTCCTCCAAAGAAGGCTTACTTGGTGGGTTCTGAAGTGAGGATTGCCCTTGGTAATAATTTGACCTCTTAAAATTTTGGTATTGTGGTTGGGGTTGTACCAGTCGATAGTTGGTCCTCTATGAAAAATTGGGTTTCTCTAACCAGGGTTGTAATTGTTTGAGTACGGATCATTTGGCTCCCTTGATTGAAATCCATTAAGTGAGTTCACTTGCTCTTTCCCATTTGCAAAAGGCTCACAATAATATGAACAAACATTAGCTCCTTAACCATAAGTTCCATATATACCATATACATCTTGATTTGGAATGTTTTGGGGTAGCTTTGTAGTTAGCATCTTTGCATGCCATGTTAACTCAGCTAACTACATAGCCAGTTCTTGATTCGCACTCACTTTATAAACTCCATTTGAAGATTTCATACATTTCTTTGTCCTTCTTCTCTCCCCAGCTCCTCCTACTGTATTGTCCATTGTGTACTGACACTGTTGCGTCAATCCATCATAAAAAAACTAGTTTTACATATGGAGGAGAAATAGCTCTCCCTCCATCTGAGTGAAGGTTGCTATCTTCATCCATAACTCAGAAGTATTTTGGTGGGAATATAACTTTCTTATAAACTTAGTGTACACCTCCTCCCATGTAATCAATGAACTGGGTGGAAGGGTCATCAGTCAAGCCTTGTCCCGATCCTTCAATATGTATAGGAAGCACCTCATCCTAAGTTGATCTTCATTTAGTCCATCCAAAGGGAATGTCTGAAGAGTGGTGTAAAATTCCAGAATGAAGTTTAAGGGGTCATTAGGAGCGCCATAAAATGATGGCAGCCTGTTGCAGTGGATACTCTTCAATTCGTACTTCCTAGTTACCTCTCCCAATCGTATGCACGAAGTGGCAATACCGATTACTAGTCTAGCATACTCCTTCATTATTGGCTACCTTTCACCCATCTCTTGATCTTTTAGTTTGAGTCCCTTGAGGTTGTCTTCAAAGTCCCTTGGAGGTCCTCTTATTCAATGCACATTGTCAATAAATAGAGCAAGTTCACCTTCCCAAGACCTCCATCCTCGCATAAACCAAATAAAAACAACGGTGAATTAATAAGAAAATTACTAAAACAACTCAATAAAATAACACGACAAAAATGTATGCATGAATAGACAAAAACAATCAAAATTAATTTAAGTCTAAATGCTAAACACCTTCCTGGTAACAATGCCAAAAACTTGTTGTGCCCAAATAAGTTCTAAAAATACCTAAGCTATCCTACTCGCAAATATACAAAATAGTTGTAGTGATTACCCAGGGTCATCTCCCACGGAAGTGAAATTGGTTCACTTAAATTAACCATGAAAAAATAAAAATAAATGCAATCCTAGACACTATCTCGATTTGTTGAGTGAAGGCTTTAAAAAAATCACCAAATTAAACTAAAAAGTAAACGAAATTAATTGGGAGTAAAAACGAATATATTAATCAAAGAGGAAAACTCTTGAGAATTAATTTCTCTAATTTGATCTCCTATTCATGACAAAGGGGAAATGATTGGGTTGTCATCTTCCTAAAATTAGCAGTTGGGTTCTAAGATCAATTTGAATAATAAACAAAGTCTAACTTTCATAGTTAACAAGTCATCATCCAAATTAATTATAGAAACCCGACTATTAATTACCATTTCAGTTAATATGTTTCTAATTCCTAACCTAAGCGTCTATAGTTTCTCATTTCATATTAAACTTCTTCTCTCAATCCTTCGTTTAATACCAAAATGATGTGAAGTTTGATCATGCTATTACATCCATTCAGTTCAGAAACTATAGCAAACATAAGACAACAACACAGTCCCCCAATCATGTATATTTGACTAAACTAGCTATATTAATCCTTAAGAAAAAGAGATCAGCCCATCACAGAAATAACAAGATTCATCATATTCAATTACTTCAATCCCATCTTTATCAGTATAAGAGAAGTATTAAAGCAATAAATCAAGTGAATAACCAAAATAAACCATCAAAAGCTAACAGAGTATGATTCCATTAACTAAAAGAGGACTAAGTTCAATAAAGCAATAGAGAAATAATAAACAAAATGAGCAAACGAGTGTTTGAATGAGGGGGGTTGCAGTGATCTCCAACAACTCTCAAGCTTCCTACATTGGCTCTCACATTCTTCTTCTGCTTTGTTCTCACCAAGATTATTAACTGCTCACGCTACTTCAACCTCTGCTTCCTTTGTTTGCTCTTTCTCTTTTCTATATTCTCCTTTATCTGCTTCCAATTGTCAAAAATGTCCAATAAAATAAACTTAAGGAGTAGGCTACCGTGCCTTTAACCAAGGAGTGTAGCATGATTTATATAAAAAATTACCTTTAAAGTTAAAGGATTCATAGATCTCTACTATTCTATATCAATTTAATGCTTTTAATTTTATAAATTGCTTACATGATTTAGGTGTTTTTGTTAATCTAATTTCTCCATATATTTTCAAAAAGCTTAAAATTTGAGAATTAAAACTTACAAACATGTCACTCCTAGGAAATCAATCCATTAAATACCTAATTAGGGTAATGGAAGACCTACTTGTTAAAGTAGAAAATCCATCTTTCTTGTTAACTTTTTAACAATGGACATGGAGTACATTGGGTTTCCCATCATTTTATATAGAACATTTTTTACAATTGGAGGGATAATAATTAGTGTAGCTAAGGGTAATTTGAAACTGATAATGGGAAAAGTAAAGGTGAATTTTCATATCTATATGGCCATGAAAACACCTTATGCCCTTTATTATAAATGCTATATGATATATGAAATTGACCTATAGTGCATCAAGTACCGAAAGTTAGTTGTGATGACTCTTTAAAAAATGTAAAAATTTGGGACTTAATAGTGAAGAGGAGGATCATTAACTCGTAGAGTGTGTTTTTATAGTGGAAGGAAAATGATATAAACCCTAAAGTCTTTTTACTTTTAAAGACTTAAAAGGTCTAATGATTATACCCTTACCTTCTATTAAGGAAGCACTTAAAGAATTGAAGAACTTGGCTCGTTAGTGGTTAGAATATGATAAAATTATCATATTAATATCTCATTTAGAGAATTAAATTATTCCTAAGAGTATATTTATCCTTTTAACTATCAGATTTCCTGATGTTCTCTCATTTCTATGTAAGATGGTAATCAAACTCATCCAAATAAAGATTCTAGATGAGTGAAGAGCTTAAGTGGTAAATCCAACTAAAAGACTTCTAAAGAAGTTATTATTAAGTGGCAACTCAACAAGTCATGCATGCATATAATTTTTAGTAACCCAATGGTTATAAAGGAGGAGACTTGATTAAAAGTGGGAAAAAATCACGTTAAAGAAAGTAAAGTGGTATAAAAGCTAATAAATGGGTTTGCAATATAGGACAAGTGTCAATTAAAAGCAGTTTAAAGAAGAGTCAGGGTAGAAAATCTAACTAGCACCTATTTGAGAAGACGGTCTAACACGGTCTAAAATTAGGAGAAACAATATCTAGAAATATAAGCAAACCAACATCAGTTTTAGAGTTGTTTCCATTATCTGTCGTGTGTTAGACCCCAACTCCATATAAACCTAACACAGATTTTCCCTTGCAAAAAGCCTAACTCTCTATTTTATTTCACCCTTAAATATCCCTAACTTTAATTTTCACCTAATATTCCACTCCTAACACCAAATTAAACCTTCCAAATGCCAAATCATTTCCTAAAATATAAAACCTATCTCTTAAAGCATCAATCATTTGTCAGTCATCAAGCTTCCAAATTAGATGTAAAATTGGGGGTTTGTCAAAACAAGTGTTCATATAAATATTAGACACATATTTTGAGGACGCATCATCCTCTAAATAATTGAATTTTTTATTTTATAGTAGCAACACATATAACTTAAGAAGTGGTCATTTGAGTTAGGTAGAATAACTTAAGTTCATTGCTTATTATGAATGTTTGAAGAATATTAACTTCAAATTATAGAATTTGTGATGACTATGAAACAATGTTCTTGTAGGATTTTTTTTATTTGGTAGTACTATATGTAATTATAGGGTGACTAATGTGAATTATTGTGAATTTGTTAGCATATACTTGTAAGATGAAGTATGGCTCTTGGAAGTTAAAAGAAAAAGGAGTTATGCCACTTCTTCTTTGGTACCACCTCCTTTAGAGGAAGTTCCCAGATTTATGTACTAGAAGATTTTTAAAAGGTATGATAAAAGATGCAATAACAATATGGTAATTTGAAAGACTAAAGGTGCCGATATAAAAACTATTTTTATAGTTCAAAATGTTTTCTCCAGTTTGATATGGGAAAAGTTGTTGAGTATTTGGGGAAATTACTACCTATACGTTATAAAGGAATTCTAAACATCATTAATAAATCCGAGGATACCTTCCTATGTTTGAGGTATAAAGATTATGGTTTATAAAGAAGTTATTGAAGAGCATATCATCTTGTCATTAGAGCACAAGAGGTTGAGTTTTTAAAATGGGAAGCCATCGAGTTATAGTGACTAGAGTTAAAGTGAACCATTATTAAGGTTCAGGATGAGGACTATGTTTTCTTATAGAAGTTTACATTTTCTATATAAGAACCTAGCTATATATCCATATATTGTTGCTTATATATTAATTTATAGTGTATAGTCTCAATCCAGTGGATTAAATCAACTCTAGATCTTAGATTTATATCTTTAGATTAGGCTCCACTAATCATAATATCATCATTAATGATCCAATATATCAGCAGTGTGATTCTCCATGAGTCATAAGATAAGAAATTTGTGTTCATAGTACTAATTTTCTAGTTTTTGAATAAGCAAAGAGTATACCACTCTTTTGATAGCAGTGTAATAACTAAATAGGTCACCTACATCAATAATGATCAAATAAGGTTTTTTGAGGTATACTTAAGAGAATAAAAAGTGGATCAATTTGAGCATATTAGAAAGAGAGTATTTAAACAATATGGGGCTAGAAGAGAGGCAAGTTAATGATGATGAAGAGGTTGAAGAGGAAGGAGAAAATATAGGGGTCGCTATTAGGCTGCGGAGGGTAATGATGCAACAGTTGGAAATATATATAGACAATGTTAGGGAGAAATATTGAGTATTCATGCCAAGTATGATGCACTATAGGCCTATCTTAAATAGTACTTACTACCTCCTCCACCTCCCAAGTGACCTTAGCAATTTACAACTCATGTATTTCATATAGTTTAGCTCAGTTATTCTAGGATGTATAGATTATATACTATTTTTATCTAACTTTTAGTTGTTTTTTTATTTTTTAATTTGAGGATACTTGAAATTTAAAATTCAATGTGAATGTTATTTTCATATTTATGCCTTTACTTTAATTTGATTTTTTGAGAGATTGGAAAGTAGAGAAATTCATAATGAAAGGTTCCTTTCAAATATTTGGTTTTTAGGGACTTTTCACATTCTTTTTACAATACTTATTATGCACAATGTTGAGGACAATATTATTCTAAGTTTTGGGGTGGATTAGAGATTTATCTAACTCCATCTCATTTTTTCAAAATTTTCAAAGTTTTGGATTTTTAATTTTATTTTTAGTTTTATATTTAGGTTCTCATTTAAACATAATTTTATGTTAAAATTGGTTGTTAAAAGTTAAGTGAATAATATGACTAAGTGATTGTTATGCTAACTTGACTTTGTGAATGCTAGAAACCAAATTTCCTAAGTAAAGATACTTTAATTTTAATTAAGTATCCCATTAAAATTTGGGCTAGCATACATATGTTTTCTTTAGAATATGGACATCTTTGATTTTGGATTTTTAGAAATTATATTTCAAGTTTTTAGATTAAATTTAAGATGTGCAGAAGAATACAAATTATAAAGGCACTTAAGATTTTTGTTTAAGTCAAATTACTACCCTTTATACGGCAATCAATTAGTGAGCCCCTTTAAGCCTTATATAAAATTTTAGCCTTTTTTATACCTTTCCACATGAACCTTAAGTTTAAAAGAAAAATAAATAATCACACCCTAATTCATGACTAGTTGAGTTTTTGCTTTTGATTTTATATGGTTATTGAGTAGCAAAGAAATAAGTTGTAAGGGAGATGTTGATGGGTATGAAAAAGGCAATATGAAAAGGGAAAAATGCATGCCAAATCAAATAAAAGAAGAAGAAGGAAAAGGAAAATGTTTTTATAAAAATTGATCAGCATAGTTTTCTTGTACTTGAAAAGAATGAATGAAGAGGCAGTTTTACAAGATAAGAAGACTTGGTGGAGATTTTTTATTAAATTTTTTACAAGTTAAATAAAATGCATTAACAAACTTAAAAGTTAATAAACTCAAGGATTACATGGAAAGCTGACTAAATGTGAATAAAGGAAAAAGGAGCTCTAATAATATAATATAACTCATAAATTCAAAGTAAAATTTAGGTATATCTTTAATAAGTATTCCTATTGAGGATATATAGTAGATGAAGAGGAGCTTTATTAGAATTTAAGCTTTAAAATTATAGTTTCCATAAATTGAACAATTACGGACTCACTAGGTTTGCTATGTTACAAGCTATAACAATTGTATTCACTTTACGTAGCAGGTTTTGAAGTGAATTCTTAATGTAAACTGAATCCTTTCCAAATATACATATGTTTTTATTGATCCATATATAGTAGACCAAAGAACCAAGCACCAATTTGAACTTTTTAATTTCCTTTTACATGGAATTTGATGGGATGCCCAAAAACTATATCAGATCAATTAAGAAAACTATATTGCAAGTTAAAGAGTTGTAGAAACTACAATACAGAGGATAATTTACACTTAGAGATGACATTTATAATAAGATGGAGCACAATCTTATGTTTGATATAGGGAATTTTAGTTAGTCTCTAGTGTCAAGTTTATTTTTTATTATTATATATAAAATAGACAAGTTAGAGGGGAAAAAGGAAGAATCCCATACCAACGTGCTCAATAGTTGTCTGAATTAAGGCCTCAAGATTAATTCTTTATATGAAGTTATAGAAAACTTTACTAATTTTTTGTATAACTAATAAACTTCATTGATTTTTAATATATCTATTAAACTTCATCGATTTTAGTAGAGTTTAGAGAACTTCATCGATTTTAGTAGAGTTTAGAGAATATTGAGGCATATGGTTTATTATTACTCTAAAGCCCAAAGTTTTGTTACACCAATTGTTTAACTTCCTATGGATTTATTCTATGGGAGGAAAACAATCTACATAGGTTAGTTTCTTTGTTTTAATAGGTACACTAAGATTTTTTTTAAGGAAATTGAAGTCGTTTAACCCCCCTAACTATAGCTAATGCAACAAATTTATCTATGACACCTGCTGAAAGAAAAAAAGATCTTTTATTTAGATTGAAAGCTAAACCTAATATTCTTTTGAATATTTCCATAGAGTTAAGTAAGAGAGTGACAGATGTGGGATTATCTCCACAAAGGAGCACATGATCATTTACAAATGTTAGACTGAAGATACCAAAATTATTACACCTATAATGGAATTTAAACTTTGGTTATTTTGAGATATGCAACTTAGTTAATCTGGAGAAGACTTCCATGGTAAGTGAAAATGTAAGATGATACTTGATCATCATAACTAAATCCTTGGTAGCTTTGGAGATCCTTGTAGGTTCCCAATTTATTAGATTTGAGAATGAAGCTTTGGTGTCACACAACTTTATCTAAGAAATGAACCTTAGAGGGAATCCAAAAGCCTTCATAGAGCTAACCATGGAATTCCAATTTAAAGAATAAAAAGATTTTGTAAAATCAATATTCAAAGCATAATTTTGTTTCTTTTATGTAAAAACGCATTCTGATAAGGGCTTATAATCATTAGAATCACACTTTTGGGTCTATTTATAAGTATCTTTGAGATCACTTTATAAATAACACTACAATATAAAATTGTCCTGTAGTTATGTAAAGTAAAAGAATTTGACACTTTATAAATGAGTAATGTGTATATCTTATTTAACTGAGTGAGTATTTGGCCCCCATTAAAAAATTACATCAATGACTTAGTGATTATGTCTTCACTTAGGTTCCAAGTACTTTGAAAAAATCTAGCAGTAACTAGAACTAGTGTTTTATCTAAATGAAAAAAAATAAAATATATTTTATTTCAAAACTAGAGACATCCCTAATCAGATCATCTGCAATCTGTTTTTGAAAGGAATTAGAAAAGGAGGCTTTAAGGTCTTTAAGGATTAGATAGTTGATGAGTTTAGTTCCTAAAAGTCCTTAAAGTCCTTATATGTTAGTTCTTTCACTTCCTTTTACTCAGATAATTCTTCCTCCAGCATTCTATAATGATATTATCTTATTCCAATTTCTTCGAACTTGAATGAAATTATAAGAAAATTTATGTTTCCATCCCTGTCCTTCATCTAGAGGATTATAAACTTTTACTTCAATTTGGAATGATAATTATCCATTTTGTCACATAATGCCTTAATGCAACAACCTCCTACGATTTGAGTGTAAGATTTGTGAGGTCTACAGCTAAGTAGTCTAGGCACTTGTTAAGAGCCTTAAAGGTCTCAACCTTTACTAAAAGAAATGTGTTCAATTTCATTACCTAAATATTATTGAGTTCAAATTTTATAGCTTTGAGTTTTCTGTCAGAATGTAAAAGCATGAGAAACCTTACTAAAGTGTTTAAGCCTTTCAGGATGGTCTCTCTAAAATTAGGATATTCAAGTAAAGAGCTGAAAATTTGGAAGGGATTTTTTTCTCTTACTTTCTATTATTCTTGCTTAAATTTATAAGTGTATGGACAAAAGTAGGTTGCTTATAAAAATAGGCAAAGCTTAGTGGATAGGTTGATAACCAAGCAAGGTTTGCCAAACACTTGTTTAGTTTCTTTTACAAGAACCACTACCCTGATTACTTATTATTCTATATAAAATAGTTACATTAAAACTCATATTAGCCAGCTTCAAATTAACGATGTTAACTTAAGGATCTTCATTCTTATGCTTAAGATAATTCTTAGATCCATGTACTTATTTGGTTAAGAGTATATAGTTAAAGCCACTAGTAACTATCCAAGGGATGGAAGAGTTTAGGTTTAAAGAAGCTAAATCATCTTAATGCTTCTTCCTTTATAAGTCATGTTTTAAGGTATATATAACATTAATATGTAAAAGAGATTAGGAATGAACAAAAAGTATCTCACAATGCAAAAATTAATTAGAGTAGCTCCAACTTAGAAGATAAAAAACTTGTGTATTAAGAGAGATGATAATTTGCCCATTATAGTGAGCTAGTTAGTTACTGAGGGATATCCATCTTTTCTTTAATCTAAGGTTTTTGAGTTCTCATTATTTATTAAGGCTATTAAGGCCTCTTACATTCCATACTACCAAGTTCACTTAAGTAGGGAAGACTTAACTTTCTTCTTCCTTAATTTCCTTTAAGGTTTGATGAAGTTGATAATAGGTTGAGAATTACTTTCCTTTTCTCGAAAAGAAGATGGAAGCCCTTCACCTTTTGCTATAACTGAACCTTACTAAATTAAAAGTGGCATTATTAGTCTCCTTATCACTAGATTTTGGATGAATACTAGCCTCATCCTTTCTTAATTCAGAAAAAAGAAATAGAGAGGATATTAAGGGGAATTTTCCCATTTGGGGTGTTAGGTTCCCTCTTAAGACTTCCTACCTCAGCATCAATAAATAGCATTTTACTTTCTTTATGTGATTATTTTTAGAGGGTTAAGCTTTAGTAGTCTGGTTGATAAACTCCGTATAATCCTTTAGTCGATAGAGTGGAGTTCACCCACAGGATAATTAAGTGATAACATGTGATGAGAAGAGCTCTTTAGGGCTTCCTTATCTGAGCCCTTTGCGATAGTCGAGTTATTATTCTAAGTAGTCACCCTTTATATGAGTCAGTAGAGTTGGGTTCAACCACAGGATAATTATGCGATAACATGTGATGAGAAGAGCCCTTCAGGGCTTCCTTATCTGAGCCCTTTAAGATATTCAAGTTATTATTCTAAGTAGTCACCCTTTCTTTTAGCTTCCAAACTTGTACAAGTTCACTCTTTATAGGTCTCCAAGGATAGAAAACTTGTATGATGTCATCCATAAAGCTTCCATCTTCAACTAGTTTTTTTTTTTATTTTGATAGCTTTAAGTAGCTCCTTTTTAAGCTCAACTTTAATATTAAGCCCTACAAAACCTAATCTTATAAGGGCTTTTGTGTTTTCATCCAGACTTATAGGTTGACCTATATAACTGAAAATGTAGCTCATCCCCTCTAACAACTAGTATTTAAGTGGAAATTAGTGAAAATTTAACCATCTTAAAATGAACCATAACCTTGCTTTGTCTAAAGAGAGACTAGGCCTTGATTTCTGAATCATTAAAGCTAACCTTGGATATACAAAGAACCCTATTCAATCACCATATCTACCTTGTCCTCCAAAGAGAATTAAACACAAAAAATTCCTCTTCACTTATCAACACAGTCTCTAGAGCAAGGCATTTGCAATTGGAGTTGTCCTAACTTTAGACTTTCAAAAAAAATAGTCATTTATTAAAGAAGTAGCCTACAATAGTTGCCTGCCATTTCTTTGCCCTTAGCTAAAAGGATTCCTTAGGTGTTGTCACAGTTGATTCAAATTGGGAGTTAGGGAAAATATTAAAGTTTACCAAACATTAAAAGGTCTCCAACCAACCTGTTCCAAGTCATTCCACTATGAGTGACCTTTATGGATGCCTTCATAAGGGGTGATTAGTCGCATTTGGTTTAGAATGAGGTAAAACAAAAAAGTGGAATTTTGAGCTAAGGGGCGATTAGTCGCATTTGGCATAGAATGAGGTAAAGCAAAAAAAAAAGGAATTTTGAGATAAGGTCTAAATATTAAAAAGGAATAATTGACAAGCCCCTCTCTTGGAATAACTAGGCAGCCAACCTAGCACCCCACGGTGGCCCTCCAATCGATATCTAATCCAACTGGAAAGTTCCTGTGGAGCTAAACTTATTGCCCATTTTATTGAAAAGCTTTAACTCATCATTAACAAATATAAACAGTGGAGTTTTTTTTCAAATCATTTTATTAAAAATCTTGACAGCATAACAACTGCATTTTAATACTTTTAAAAATTTTCAAAGTCCCTAAAAAAGTTCAAAACACTTATATATTCACACCAAATTCTCCATTACAAATTTTGGACTTCAAGTCCACTCACAAGCAACCTCAAACAATTAAATCAATTAATTTTAAAAAACTAAAACATATTAATGCATTTAGTTTAAAAACGTTTACATACATGCATTCTTTATAACAAAATTACATTCAAAACATATTTATAGATATTTAATAGTTCCCAAAAAGTATTTACAAGGCAAAAATTCCCACACAGCAACACGTGACAAATCTGACTACTCGTGAGGTAGAGCCCCTATCACTGAAGCCCCTGAGCGTGCACCTGTTAAGTTTTATTTTAAACAAATCAAATAGAGTGTGAGCTAAACAAGCTTAATGAGCGTTAAATTTTCCATTCAAATTATATATAACAATTTAAACCTCCGTAAAACAAATTCATTTCATTTTGTATAACACAATTTCAATTTTTCTGAATACTATTTTGAAATGCTTTTTTGAAATTAAACTTATAATATAAAAGTTTCCATTTCCATTTTCCTTTTTCCTTTTTCCTTAAACAATAAACAGTGGTGGCAATAAGTTTTTTGAAAACTTTTATACTAAAAAAAGTCAACCACTAGAATTGGTATCATACGGTGCCTTAGGTATAAAGTTACAGAGCTAGATATGCATCGCTTACGCGCAACTAGTTAACCACTAGCTACGAAGCTGGTTCCACATCGCTTACCCACAATAGGTTAACTGCTATAAACCAGTAGTTACAGAGCTAGTTCTATATTGATTACCCGTAACAATTTTTGGCTCGAACTATGTATACCTAAAACGTGCAAAAGGCGACTCACTAGACTACTGACAGATATAATATCACCCACTGTTAGTAACTGACACCCCCTAAACATTGCCATGCACTTTTTAGGGTACTCTGACTGGTAAATCTGTATTACCATCGAGGCATACCATAGACTAAAAATTCATTTCCTTTTTGTCAACAAATAATATAATTTTGATGACAATATTAATAAAATTCATAATCATACAATTTAATGCATAATTTAAAGCCACATGCTTCAATTCTTTTGCAAAGAATTTATTCATATAAAGCAATTAAAATACACTCACTATTTTGTAACTTTATCGCCAATCACACTCATATGTTTTGTGCCTCTACTTTACTACACAAATCACATTTTGCTTAGACATTTATTTCCAAATTCGAAAGTAAGGCATTAAAACTATATTTTTGGTTTAACTGAATTCGAAATTAGTGTTTAATCGCATAACACGTATGCTAATCGTATTTCTACTTTAACTTCCGTAAGTCAATTTATTATTCTACGTTCCAAAATTTAACATTGAAAATTACTTAAATACCATCTTTTACTCATTCTAACTCATCAATTTCTTTAAAACACTATCTCACCCAATTAATTCACCATATGGTTGAATATGTAGTGCTATTAATGCTAACTTTTTCCATTTGATTTTTCATAATAACCTTAAAACTTCAGTTTATTTACACCATAACCATAATCAAACTTCAACAATTCACACCAACAACTACATTTCTCTAAAGGCCGAATTGTCCTTACTACACATACATACATATTATCATTTCATTTCTTTCCAATTTTTCAACTCAATTAACCTAAAATCCATACCAAGTGTCATCCAAACACATCAAACTAAAAATGAAAATTTTTCTCCAATAATTTACTAGCTTGGCCAAATTGATACATATTAATTATCCTTCCATTCTCTTAACATATTATATCACAGTTACATGTTTTAAAACCTATAACATTATTCAATTTAAATAACATCATCCCTAATAATTTATCCATAAAAATCCTCAAACTTACATAAACTTCACCTAGTCGAAATTCATCATCTAAGCCACCACTCGATTTCATTTTTATTTTGACACACTAATTAGCTTCCTATTTTTAATTAGCTTCCTACATATATGAATTGAAGTCAAACCAATTTTTAATCATAAAACCCTAACCTTGACCAATTCTTTCAAGCTTGATTTCTTGGTTTACTTTTTTGTTCCCTTAAATGCTTCCAAACTTATTATCTACTCTATGGCAAGTCAAAAATCACCATTGATTTTAAATAAATCCATCCCACTCAAAAACCCACAAAACTAATAGCTTTAGCTAGGAAAACTTACCCCTTTTTATTTCAATCTCTTAAGTAATCGATAAGCACCTAGACTTGACCAAAATTCCTCCAAATCATACTCCAAATGCATAAAAAATGGTAGCCCTCTTCTTCCTCTTCTCCTTGGTTGAATTTCACCTTGGTTTCTCTTGTTTTCTTTTTCTTTTTCACTCTCACGGTTAGCTTTCCAAATGAAGCAATTTGTAAGTAAATTTTGCTTTTTTACTCTTTTAGTGCATTACTTATGTCACTTTCCCATTGCTCATCTCTAATAACTCATCGCACACGTCATTTTCTCATTGATCATCTCTAATGGCTCATCATCATGTAATTAATGATTTTTAATCCTTAAGAAATCCTCTAATTGATCATTTAAGTGTGATTCATTAATCCACTAATACCATTTTATACAAAAAAATCCAAATTGCCCTTTAATGAATTTAATTCACCTACTAACTAAATTAAAATTTGAAAATATTCCATAACTATCTTATCATCAAAATTGACCATGAAATACTCTAATTTGTGCTCGTACGTCCTTTTAACATTTGAGCACATACCTGATGGAAGTAATGCGTTAGAGCAATCACTTTCACTTACCTCATGGCATCATAATAAAAACACAAATGCTCAAAGTATAAAATTCAATTCCTCATTTTCATTTTATAAAAACATAAGGTACAATGTAGCATTACACTACATGATCCATATATATATAACATCAAAAGCTATAAGAGTCTACTGCTCTTTTATATATTCTATATGAAAGAGGAATTATACAAAAATCTACCTATATCCTTCAATCTCAACTGGCTGACCTTTGAGTCATTTCTTCTATCCAAAAGTAGTACTAGGTTTCTTCTAAGTTGTCTTAGAAGCTATATCCCCTCTCTCGTACATAAAAAGTCAATGTTGTAATTTTGATGAGTTTTGCGAACTCAATGAGTTACCCATTATCGATGGCTCACTCATAGCACATAACACAACAATTCATGTATAATTCACATAATCACATAGTTCACTTTACTTCATTAATCATCATATAGCATCATATATCACCTTATTCACTTATTTCATGTTTCTTGTTCAAAACAATTTAAACAATACATTTCAATCATTTAAACATACATATCAAATGTATATGCAATGCTCATGAGACTCATTTTCAATTATTACGATGTTATGATTAAGTGTCTTTTTCACTGTTCCGTATCTATTGTGGATACCAGGCTAATTAATAATTTTCCCTTATCCGTTGGGGATACTGGGCTCATTTTACATAGTGAGCCAGAGGCTCTTACCACATTTTGAACTTTAAGCTCTTTTTCATTGGAAACTCTGGTCACAACTGCCTTTATCTTATCATGCATTCATGTAATGAAATGTGTCACATCTACTCAATCATTCACTTGTGCTCAATTTTTCACATTCACATTCATCATCAGATCTTGGTCTGGCATTCAACAATTAAGTTGAATATCACCTATTCTGTCAAATTTACATACAATGAGCACTTCTAAAATGATCTTCATGCATCAAACACCTTGGACATTCAATGTTTGGAATCAACACATTCACATCACATAATAATTCAATACAGAATTTAAACAAAACAAATAATCAATGTGAGACCATCTAGGTTACTCACAATTTGCTCCATATAGCTTATTGACTCTATGTCCCGGCAATGTCTGGATGTTTTCGCTCTAATTTCTCTTCTATATCATGTAACACATACATATTTACACATTAGTAATTTGCAAAATCACATAAATACTCAGTCACGCACACACACACACACGTATATATGTGTGTGTGTGTGTGTGTGTGTGTGTTATGTATAATGCATCCTCAATGACAATCCCGAGTATAGTTCCTTAATTCACATCTTATGATCATTCATAATTCATAACTCACATATGTCTAATTTAGACTTAGATTTACACCTCAATTATTCAAGATTATTCTATGTTCATCATTCGATGATTCACTAAGGTTATTCTAGCATTTTAAGATCACAAACATCCAATTTATCATTCAAATTTACTTAGTACTCATCATTCATCTTAATTGAATCACATTAGCCTTTATAGGATCACTTTCATTCTTATAACATCTCAAAATTCCAGATTTGAACACTGAATATACAACAATTCATTCTTAAGTTATATCCTCAATCATCACCCTAAACACATCATTCATTTAATCACTTATTCCATCATCAAACTTAGCTCACTTCAAGCTTCATTTAAGCCTAAATGCATCATAGGA
Source organism: Erythroxylum longipes (assembly GCA_027563885.1). NCBI lineage: Eukaryota > Viridiplantae > Streptophyta > Magnoliopsida > Malpighiales > Erythroxylaceae > Erythroxylum > Erythroxylum longipes. The sequence continues at coordinate 6,564 of JAOQMS010046225.1, read as the reverse complement.
AAGTATCTAACCAATTGTTGTTTCAAACCATATATAAAAGAAGCATAATTGATGTATAAACCATTCCCACAATCGTGGACAATTTCCCATGATTGTGGGTTTCAATAACAGAAACTTTTAGCCCTCATTTAGCATTCCCACAATCGTGTACATATTACCACAATCGTGGGATGCTTCCATATGAAAAATCCAAATAGCTTTCTTCCATTTTTTTAGCTTTTTCATCTCCTTCGAGTTACATTTTATGCTTAGTTTGTCATTTCTAGCTTAATTCCTCATCATTTCCTTCTCATTCTTACCTCCATTTCAGGTCAATATCAATCTCAAAAAAAATCATAATCCATGTTTTATCATCAACCTAGAAAAAGAACATTCACCTTTACACATTCTTCACAAATTTCTGCACTTGTTCATCTTTATTATCACCTTCATTTCATCTCTAACTTATACCTTAGTTCTTATCATTTCAAGACACTACATCACTCCCTTTCTTTAGCTCTAAACTCATTTTAGTTCATCTCTTAAACACACAAAGAGATACACGTTATATACCAAGAAAGTAGAACATAAAACATCCATTTATCTATCAAATTTTTCTGCACATTTTCTACACCATTATAAGGATCTTTCTACCTAGAAATCATCACTACCTCAACTTATGAACCATTACTCATCATATATATGTAAAAATAAAACATCAATGTATTCATTTATTTACCCACGTTCCAACATATATAAAACACCATTTTATGATCATTTAACCTCTAACTATCATCATACATGTTCCATTCAACAAATCATGAAGAATAATATGAGACTTACTTGTTTTAACTTCAAATCACACTTAACCCTAGCTTCCCAACATCATATGATCATCAATATGAAGGTGGAAAGGTTAGGTCTTTTATGAAAAATGAAGAAGAAAACCAAAATGAGAGTACCAAGTGAAAGGTGAGAGAAAGCACTAGGTCGTGGGGTGAGATGAATATCATGAATGGAGAAGAAGAAGAATGAAGAAGATGAACAAAGTTAAGGGCAAATGATAAAGTGAATGACAAGTTAAAAATGAAGATGGTCTTTCACTTTGGAGAAATACCGTGGGGAGTGGATGCAAGTCTTAGCAAGTGACACGTGTCACTTGCCACATGTCCACTTCCTATAGGTGTCACTTGGTTCTCTTATTTAACTAGTCCATTTATCACCAATTTCTACTCCAATTGTCTCCCAATTTTCTGTGAAATTTGTCATTAAATCCTAAAGTCATATGCCAATTATTTATATTGTCATTCATCATTTGTTTCTACTACCATTAATCAATTTTTATGCCACTTGGCATTTTTCTTAGTCCAAAAATATTCATAATTTCATAAATTTCTCTAAATCTTAACCAAAAATTCTAAATCACTACTTAAACTCTCCAAATCAATTTCCAAGACATATAATCTATAATTCACATGATAATGACATTTATAAATCAATTATACCTGGTAAATGTCAAATGAGTGCATGAACAATCTTTGTAATGTGTGCAATAATCAAATTCACGTGCATGTGTGCTATATTATGCATGAGCATGAAACGCAATTTCCTAATTTCTCATTAATATTTCTCATGTACAATATTTTAACCCTTAGCATGAGATGACGGGATGTTACAATTCTCCCCTCCTTAAGAAATTTTGTCCTCGAACTTCTTACCTGGTTGTTCGAATAAGTGGGGATATTGTTTTCTCATGTGCTCCTCTATTTCCCATGTAGCCTCTTCACTCGAGTGATTCTTCCAAAGGAATTTCACCAATAGAATTACCCGGTTCTCAACTGTCTTGTCTGATGTCCCACTATCTTGATTGGCTCCTCAACATAACTCAAATCACTAGTAACTTTGATTTCTTGAGTCGGTAATACATGCATCAGATCATATTGATATCTCCTGAGCATATGCACATGGAATACGTTGTGTATATGAGACATCTTGACCAATAAGGCTAATTTATAAGTCAATAGTCTAATCCTTTCAATGATCTCATAAGGACCAATATATCTAGGGCTCAGCTTACCCATTTTACCGAACCTCAGCACTCCTCGCCAAGGTAATACTCTCAGAAACACTTTGTCTCCTACACTGTATTCCATATCTCTCCAATGCTGATCCATATGACTTTTTTGTCTATCTTGAGATGATTTAATTCAACTATAGATCATTTTTACCTTATTCACAGTATCTTGTATCAGTTCTGGGCCTTCTACCATTCTCAGACCCTCTTCATCCCAATATATAAGTGAATGACATTTTATACCATACGATGCCTCATATGGTGCCATTCCGATACTACTGTGATAATGGTTGTTATAAGCAAATTCAATCAAGGTTATATAATGATCCTATGCTCCTTGAAACTCCAATACACATGCCTTAATTTTCCTCTCATTCTATTCATCTATTTAAGGATGAAATGTAGTATTGAAGTTCAACTTTGTTCCCATAGCTATTTATAAGCTCTTCTAGAACCTCGATGTAAATATAGGATCTCTATCCAATATAATGGACACCAGAACACCATGTAGTCTAACCACCTCATTCACATACCTCTAGGCTAATTGGTCTAGTGAGTTATTCTCTCTTACTGGTAAGAAATGGGCCGACTTTGTCAATCGGTCCAACACGACCCATATAGAATTATATTTCCTCAGAGTTCTTGGCAATCCCATAATGAAATCCATCGTAATTCGTTCTCATTTCCTCTCCAAAATAGTTAACAAATGTAGCTTCTCAACCGGAGCCTAATGCTCAGCCTTAATTTGCTAGTAAGTTAAACACTTAGCAACATATTCCACTACTTGCTTTTTCATCCCTGGCCACCAAAAATGTTGCTTCAACATGTTATAAATCTTAGTGGTACCACAATGCATAGCATAAGTAGCTATATGAGCTTCCTTTAGAAATTCTTTCCTCAATTCATCCACATCTAGTACACACAGTCTCTATCTCAACCAGAGTGTTTCATCTCTCAAGTCAAATTCAAAATCTAGGCTCCCCTTCAACTTCTCGATAAGCTTCACCATTTCATGATCTTTACTCTAAACTTTTCTGATTCTATTATGCAACATCGGTCTCAGTCTCAATCTAGCAATCAATACCTCATTCTGCTCTATATTTAACTCTACATTCAATGCTCTCAATTAAACTAAGCTCGGTAACCTCGATATCTGAATATGAGATACACTGCTATTTGATTTTCTACTCAAAACATCAGCTACCACATTAGCTTTTCCTGGATGATACTCAATCATGTAGTCATTCATAGTCTTTTAGCAGTTATATCCATATCCTCTATCTCATATTCAATTCTTTTTGACTCAACAAATACCTCAAGCTCTTATGATCAGTATATATCTAGAAAGTCTCTCCATATAGATAATGTTCCATATCTTTAAAGTAAAAATTAATACAGCAAGCTCTAAATCATGTACAATAATGTCTCCATATCTTTAGAGCAAAAATTTATATTCAAATGAAAGGAAAGTTTCGGGGTCTTACAATAATGTTTTAAGTGGTGTTTGCTGAAGAAAGGTTATTGGAGATGGGTGGGTGGCAAGGCATGTTTCCTCTAACAACAAAAAACTATCATAACCCATTAAGCCCATTCGGATAGTTTTTTTATAAGGATTTAATTTCTTGATTTACTTTCAAACCTATGGTAAGTTCAATTTCTCATAGGCCTTATATGAAAGACATCAATTAGAAGGGTTTGAAATTGATAAAGGAGGTAGAATAATATTTGCATTGTGTTATTTATATAATGATTCATTTAATAATTAATGTGTTTAAATATTTCAACTCAATTGAGTCTTGAATATGTATGTCTTATATTATTAACTATCAACTAATGAATGTAGGTAATATTTACAGGTATCATTTTAATAGACTTTCATGAGACTATAAATCCTATACTAGAGACACCTAGGGTTTAAAGGCTTATGGAATATGCTAAATATCGTCAGATACTATCAAAGTAGAATTATTTCTTATTTTCGTTAAATTTAGTTTAGCTAACTAGGGTTTGTTATTATTAATGAATTAACAGTGAGATAATTTAATACGGTTATATTTTACATGTTATTACATTAAATTAGTTGGAATTTAGCATCTTTATAGCATGATTTATATAATTTATATAATATATTTTTGTTTATTTCATTGTCTTGTAGGTGATGGTTTGGAGGAAAAATCTCGAATTTGAGTGCAAGTTTTTCCATAATTGTTTAATCAAGAAGATGTTAGTCATTTGGAAGCTAACAAGATGGAAAAATAACTTTATAGAAGGCATCAGAAATCAATTCAAACTCAAAGATTTTAAAATTGAAAATTTTGGTGAAAAAGACCAAATAGGGCCCAGTCACAACTAGGAGACAATGTCTATATCTTATAAAGTTCATAAGCCAAAGAAATAAAACCTAATTGGTGCCAATTACAAGATGGTGATGGCGTAAGGAGTTGGTTACACATTAATTTGAGATGACTAAAGTTCCAAAACAAAACCAACACTAGTATAGAAGATGGTCTAATTATGGTTCTCTTACATAAACTCTAGAGATATATAGAATTAAAAGTTCAATAACCATAGGAATTTATAATGTAAACACTAGCTATAAAAACTCTTATTATAGTTAACTTAGAGGCTTTTTGAAGATGTGTGACAGCCACCTTAAGTTTTAGTGATTGCTTTATGGTTTCTTAAAATTTAGTAAGATTTTGGAGAAAAGATTGGAATAAGATTAACCTTAATTTGGACACAATTGGGAAATCTTAAGCTTTCCTTTTTGACTTTCTTTTACATTGATATTGATTTGTTTTAGTTTTTTGCTATGTTTTGTGGCTAATCCCTAGTAGGTATTAAATTTAATTTGTGATGGATATTTCAAATATCAATCTACTAATTGTTATTGTTTGGTTGAATTTATTCTCTTTTATCTTAATTTTTAAGTGTATGAATGACCATCAAATATCCAATTTCAAGGATTGTATGAAGGACTGAGAGGTGAAATATGATTTGTGCACTAAAAGAATAAACATTATAAGTTTAGAGAAAGAGATTTCCTAAATTAGGGCGATAACTAAATATATTAACTATACTTAATGAGTTTGATTAATGCTAATTGCACATGCAAAAGGTGGTAATTCCTTAATTGAATATACATATGTTCCTAGAGAAAGTGCATAGATACATTAGGTTAATTTTTATTTCAACCTTAGCATTTGTCTTACTTATTTTTCTTTATTTAATTTTCTTGTTTTCTTTAGTTTAGATATTAATTTCTTCTTACCAAATCTTATTTTATTTATTTTTATTTTTTTGACTAGGATTAATAAACATAGCAATATAGTTTTTATAGGATCAATACTTGGAATACTCTAGTTTGTAACTTGTTACAATTGATTCTATGCACTTGTAAAAAGATTTATTCACAAAGAAGTGATAATAAGTAATGAAATAAATGGAAAAATAAGAAAAGATTTGGGACATAGACAATATTTCTAGTTTTATGGTAAAAAATTTTGTTAATTGACACTTACTGATTGCTTTTCTTACAATAATAAGTATTCTTTTAAAAGCTTAAATTATTATTTTTTTTGCTTGACGTTAGAAAAAATAATTGTTTTAGTTTTTTATATTTTTACCTTAGAGGTAGAAGTTCTCATTTTTTATTAACTACTTTTGAAACCTTCTTTTGCTGGGGATATATTTCATGCAAATATTTAAAGCCAAATAGCTTAAGGCCTAGATGATATTTCTAATCTTTTATGTAACAATTTAATTGTTTTTTTATAACTTTACGCAATATCTTATTAGCCTTGAATTCTTTTAACAAATGATTATTATTACGTAATAGTATTATTACGTAATAATAATCGAGTGTGTTGTTTTCCAGCCGAAGGTTTTAAGTAATTTATTTCTTATTTTAGTAAATATCTAGAAAGCATAAGTAAAGATATGAATAAAGCATCAAAATATATTAAAATGATAAATAAAGTAGGAAATAGGAAAGCAATACTATAACAAAAAAACTCAATAATAAAATATTAATATTAATATTAATATTAATATTAATATTTGTAGTAAAGAATGCAGAATGAATAAGATTACTCACTTTTATTTCATTTAAATAAGGTGACTTGTTAATACATGATGAGCTTTACAGAAAGAAGCACAGAAAAAAAAAGGTTTTAGAAAAGGGTGTTTAGTGTTTCGAAGAAGGAAAAGAGAAATTTATATGGTTTTAATAGAGTTTTTAGTAATATGGAAGGCTTTTTATAAAATCTTTTGTATGAAATTTTTTTTGATGAAAGGTTTTTGGTAAAGAATAAACAAGAAAATGCTAAGAATATTAGATCGAAAAATAAAACATGCATTGATTTGGAAGAAACGGTAGATTTCAAAACTTATTAGAAATCAAAATTTCAGCGGAAGCAATATATCCAAATCAACATGCATAGCCACACATGATACGGTGTAAGGAAAAACATTTGCATAATCACAAGATGGAAAATATTACCGACTCCTTC